>SJYW01029302.1:235304-255520 GCA_006410735.1 Raphicerus campestris
TGTGAATGTGCAGTTTGCCTTCTGCTCTGTTATTGTCGTAAAACTGTGACACTCACTCTTGTTCTTTTTTCTGGTATGTAGAAACACAATCCAATCAAGGTTAAGGTTCTAACATTTTATCCAGTGGTTAGGACTAATTTTCAGTGAGTGCTTTTGTATTAGTTGCTTTTTGATAACATGAAGAGGAAATTATATATCTCCTCTCACTTTATTGTTTGATTTTCTATAGACTCTTTTCATGTGAATTCTAATTTGTTTCTTCCTTTTTCAGGCATTCTCATCAATTTAAAAACATTTCCTCCCATTCATCTTGTTCGCAGGTTTCTTATTTGGTTCTTCATAAAAGGTATGGGGCATTTTGAAGTTATCATGTGTGTTTCCTCTGTGGCTATTTCTGTCTCTCTTTCTATCTCTGTGTCTCCAGGACTCCCCCCCACACACACACACCAATTTATATCATATGAGAACATGATGGGAAGTGCCCCTAAAAACTAAGAAGAGTGATCTCACCAGACCCTAGATCTGCTGGTACCTTGACTTTGGACTTTCCAGTCTCCAGAACTTTGAGAAATAAATTTCTGTTGTTTAAACCATCCAATTTGTATTATTTTTGTTATAGTGGCCCAGACTAAGACAATTTATATATATATATATATATGTATATATATATATATATATATTTAATTTTATTTTTACTTTATTCTACTTTATAATACTGTATTGATTTTGCCATACATTGACATGAATCAGCCACAGGTGTACAATATATTTTGAACTGTAGTTTGCTCTATATCAACTTTGGCCTTGTAGTAATCATGGTGTTGAAAAAGTAAAGAGAAAAACAACAACAAAAATTTAGAAGGTATTTTGGAGGATAATTAAGACTTTTCTTTGACTTTGGGTTATCTCGCATACTTATTTTACAAAGCATAAACACAGAGAATACTGAACTCATATATTAGTCCAGCACTTACTATACGTGTATTTCCATTGCCTCCAGATGAAGCAAGTTTCTTATTTCCAATAGGTGATTACAGGGATGAGCTAAGAACAACTTTCTGAAACCCTGTTCTGCTTCTGTAAAGTTGGAGTGAATAAAGTTAGTATTATTGTTTTTCACATTCTTATGAAATATTCTAGTGCCCAGGTAAGTCTCAAATTCCAGGCAATCTGGGTCAATGTCCTATAGCAGTTTCTGAGACTTTTCTGCTTATATCAGCTTTTTTAGTTTTCTAAATTCCACCAGTAGTCTCCCTCCATTAGAGTCAAGAAAAATCTTCCTCTTCCCTTCATTTTTACATGTTGATAGATTTTAATTTAACCAATCTACAAGATTGTCATACTTTTTCTAAGATCTCCTTTGATTCTTCTTGCCAGATTGTCAGTTGGTGATTCCAAACTGCTACACTTGGCTTGCAATCTTTAAAATATTACTTGCTTACAGAGTTCTATTTTAACTTCCCACCGTCATTCCTCATGAAAGCTTTAAGTGAAATATTGACACTTTCTATACTCATTTAAAATATTATATGCACCCTCTGCATTTCTTCACATTTTGCATGAAATAATTTTATACATAAGGATATCTAATTTAACAGATAATTCTTATCAGTTTGAGCTTTCTTTGACAAGCTATTAATCTTTGAAATATTTTGCCCAATGCCATGATATACTGTCAGAAAAGAAGTGGAATCCATTGCTTCTAAATTCATTTGGGCAGAAATAAGGCATCATTATAGACATTTATCATTTTTCACACATTCAAAATTTTGGTCAGTGAAGTGCATCTGATTCTTCTGTTGGGTCATCACAGTTAGCAATTAAACAATATAAATGTGGGGTATCATTCATCAGACGAGATAATGAATTAATGTTCTTGTTTCATCTTTATGATATTTCTAACTGCCAAAAACTTTGCCAACTTTAGTACCTAAAAGATATCCTATGAAAATCTGAGACAGCTGTCAAGGAATTAGGTTTGTGATTGGGATATTATTGATAGTTTAAATATGCAAATGAATATTGTTCATTTAGCTATTTACTTTTAATAAAACAATCATCATTTAAAAGTATATTCATTACTTTATAAAAAGCAAGTTCCATATTTACAGGAACATTTTAATTTCCTTACTTCTACATAACTTGTGCCTGTAGAGTGTTTTATATACAGAGGAGACTGATAGATAAATATTGATGAAGTAAAATGTGAATAAATTATTGAATTTGGCTCATAGTATTTGAAAGATTATTTAAGTGAATATCCAAGATTCAAATCCAGCTATGAGTTTTGATAAATGACTTAGTCTTTTGGGACCTCAATTAACAAGACTAGAGTGTTGGATTCATTGGTCTTCATGGTATCTCTAAAATAAAAGTGAGTTTATTTATCTTGGATGCTACTGAATATATTCTTTATAATCATGTTTCAAAACTTGTTTTTTGTTCTTAGATTAGTGGCATCACATTTTCTTTTTTCCTCCTCCCTTGATTGTTAATTAAACGAGTAACTTGTAAGATATAATTTAGTGTGAGTTAACATACAAGTCANGTATAAGAGACAGATAATCATGTTTCAAAACTTGTTTTTTGTTCTTAGATTAGTGGCATCACATTTTCTTTTTTCCTCCTCCCTTGATTGTTAATTAAACGAGTAACTTGTAAGATATAATTTAGTGTGAGTTAACATACAAGTCAGCATTGTTTTCTTAAATTGCTTTTTGGTTCTCAGCTTATTTTCTTATTTTGAGATATTTCTTAAATATTAACTTCAGATATAGGTTTATTTGTTTATTTTCCAACTCAGAACTTAAAAAAAAAAAATCTACAAACTGTTCTGGCTATATAACATAGTGAGAAATATGTAAATAGCTTAAGTAAGGATTGAAGTAGAAACTCTTATTTTAAAAAGCTGAATGTTTTTAGGGCTGNAAAGATAGAGGCAGGATCGATAAAGATATGCCATGCTGACACTAATCAAAAGGGCTGTAGAAATGACAGAAATTTCAGAGCAGATTTTGCAGCAAGGAAAATTATCAGGAATAGAGGTGGCATGACATCATTAATAAAGGATCATTTTTCAAAAAAAGGCTTTATTATCCCTACTGTGCATGCCCTTAACAACTGAAATCATTGTACCACACTTTGCCTATAGTTAGAAATACTATATATCTGTANTTTTGCAGCAAGGAAAATTATCAGGAATAGAGGTGGCATGACATCATTAATAAAGGATCATTTTTCAAAAAAAGGCTTTATTATCCCTACTGTGCATGCCCTTAACAACTGAAATCATTGTACCACACTTTGCCTATAGTTAGAGATACTATATATCTGTACTTAAAATGTTATTGAGTGTGTATCTCATGTTGAATATTTTTACTACAATGAAAAAGAAATACTTTTTTTAGAAAGCAATGGCATTAATTTTGCCATTTATGCATGTATGTGTACACAAATAAATTAAAATAATTTTGTCAATGTTGCCTACTGATTATTTTAAAATTTGAAGTTGAGTAGGAAAAAAAGGTACTACTTTTGTTGTTTATGTACTTTGATAAAACAATAGTTTTAAAGTATTAAAATTATCTTTTTTTCTCCAACACAAAAGCACACAGAATCAATATTATATGAAATAAAAAAGCAAAATTATGAAAGCCTCTGCAAAATGTTCCTGTTTCCTAATATAGATACCAGTTTTGAGCCTATCTTAACTGAATGTTCTGCTTACCACATTATCATCCCAATCTTCAAAAGTAATATCTCTTATAAAATTTAGCTATAATAATCATAGCTATATTTAGTTCAAGATTGTGGCTGCAGAGTTATTTTTCTTCATTTTCTAGATCTGTATTATAAGTTCCTCTTTTTGTTGAACTAATCTTATTACAAAGGAGATCAGTTCTGGGTGCTCTTTGGAAGGAATGGTGCTAAAGCTGAAACTCCAGTACTTTGCCAGCTCATGCGAAGAGCTGACTCATTGGAAAAGACTCTGATGCTGGGAGGGATTGGAGGCAGGAGGAAAAGGGGACGACAGAGGATGAGATGGCTGGATGGAATCACTGACTCAATGAATGTGAGTCTGAGTGAACTCCAGGAGTTGGTAATGGACAGGGAGGCCTGATGTGCTGCGATTCATGGGGTCACAAAGAGTCAGACACGACTGAGCGACTGAACCGAACTGAACTGAAATGAATCTTAAGTAATTTTCCTAGTAGCGATAAAACATGGAATTTTAAGTTGGAATATATACTAGCAGTGAGTCACTATTTGCTCACTCCCCATAGAATCAGTTTGAGTATCAGAATGGTGATAAAAAGAAGGGTGAAAATGTTAGACAAGGCGCTTACTCCTTGGAAGGAAAGTTATGACCAACCTAGCCAGCATATTAAAAAGCAAAGACATTACTTTGCCAACAAAGGTTTGTCTAGTGAAGGCTATGGTTTTTCCAGTGGTCATATATGGATGTGAGAGTTGGACAATAAAGAAAGCTGAGCACCAAAGAATTGATGCTTTTGAACTGTGGTGTTGGAGAAGACTCTCCAGAGTCCCTTGGACTGCATGGAGATACAACAAGTCCATCCTGAAGGAAATTAGTCCTGAATATTCATTGTAAGGACTGATACTGAAGCTGAAACTCCAATACTTCGGCCGCGTGATACAAAGAACTGACTCATTTGAAAAGAACTTGATGCTGGGAAAGATTAAAGGTAGGAGGAGAAGGGGATGACAGAAGATGAGATGGCTGGATGGCATCACCAAGTCAATGGACATGAATTTGGGTAAATTCCAGGAGTTGGTGATGGACAGGGAGGCTTGATGTGCTGTGGTTCATGGGGTCACAAAGAGTCAGACACAACTGAGCGACTGAATTGAACTAAACTGGAGATGCTAGAGTGTATTTACAAAATATTGCTGGCTAAGAGAGTAGCCATCTCCCTAAATTCTTCAGAGAATTTAAAAACAAAAAAATAGGCACATTCTGCAGCATGTGGTACCTTGGTTCCCCAACCAGGGATCACACCCATACCTCCTGCATTGGAAGCAGAGTCTTAACTGGACCACAAGAGCAGCCCACATAAGTGAATTCTGAACCAGTTAGATGAGCATATTAACTAAGGTTTATCTATCACAAAAGCTATTCATCAGTGATGACATTTTAGGTAACATGGTAATACACCATTTGAAGATAATGGCCCAGAGCAACTTTTAGAATGCTTTTTAATGACCTCCTTAATATTACTTTCCTCATAGGTTAATATTAAACTTTTCTCACAAGTTAATTGCAACCTTTGACCTGGACACTTTTAGCTGAACTTTCCCTGTGTATGTTCTCTGTGTTTAGCTGTAAGGGAAAAATAGAGGATGCTTTGATCTTCTAAGCTCATTATATAAAATAATCGGTGCTATGTCACTCTAATTTCTCTCTCTCTCTTTCTCTAGAACTTTAAAGCCTTTATTTAAGCATGTTTTTTTGCAATGGTATGGTTTAGCATCATTTAAGAAAAGATACAAAATCATGCTATGAAAGATAAATTTAGATGAAGCTTAAATTTACGTTTAATTTTGTTTTAATTAACATTTCATAAGAACAGAGCATAATAATTTCTATCAAAGGATATAATTAACATCTACATTGTTTTAGTGTCAAAAACAAAATATATTTCCAAATTAATAATTTATGAAAAAGATAAATCATTATGGAGTGTAAGAGGAGAGGAAGAGGGGGAAAATAAATATTTATTGCATATTCATGAAATGTCTTATTTAATTGTGTCACTCAGACACTGATTTTGAAATTTTGAAAATACAAGAAATAAGAAAATGAGAGTTTTTATTATTTGCCCAGTCATTTGGTTAGTTACTCCAAAATTTGATTCTTAATCTCTAACTTTTGCCACCAATTTATTTCCTTAGTTTTAGAAATATAATAAAAAATGCAGCAAAGAATAGTATATTTGAAATGACTTCCTTAAGCTGCCATGCATTTTAAATGGATACATTTAACTTCTCCATCTTTTTCCTTTGATATCCAGGACAAATTATTTTTGTATCTTATCTGTAAAATAAGGTCAAGTACAACTGTAGTAACCACACAGCAAAGCTACTAGGAGAAAATACATAATCCATTTAAATCACTTAGCATATCTCCTGACACTTAGAGCTTTATCACTCTTGAAGTGAAGTGAAGTTGCTCAGTCATGTCCGACAATTTGCAACCCCATGGACTGTAGCCTATCAGGTTCCTCCGTCCATGGGATTTTCCAAGCAAGAGTGCTGGAGTGGATTGCCATTTCCTTTGACATTAATATTATTTTTTATAATTTATTACTATATAATTATTGTTACTTGAATTCATGTTTGACAAACTACATGAAAATAATAGAAAAAATTCTGGAATATAGCTCTAGTCGCTTTGAATCACTTTTTCTCAGTTTCACTTATTATTTCATGCATTCACAAACTTCTTCCTCACTTTATGTAATTGGCAAGTATTTATTAGACACTAATTTTATGTCAGGTAGAATGCTACATATTCAAACCTTTTTTCACTCAAAGGTTTTATTTCAAATATAAATAAGAAAAATAATATTATTCTGGAGAAATATGTAATAATAGATTAACCTTCACATATCATCAGGTGAGCTCAGAGCAAACCTGTAATTCAGGGTGAAGGGTTTGGGGAAATTCTCTCAGAAGTGACCCGTTTGGAATTGGGCCAACATTTGAGTAGGTAAGCACTGAAGGGAACAATGATGGTGTTCAGTCACCAAGTTGTATCCTACTGTCTGTGACCCATGGACTGCAGGACGCCAGGCTTCCCTGTCCCTCACCATCTCCTGGAGTTTGCCAAAGTGCATGTCCATTGAATCAGAGATGCCATCCAACCACTTCACCCTCTATTGCCTCCTTTCCTCTTGTCCTCCATCTTTCCTGGCATCAGGTCTTTTCTAATGAATCAGCTCCTCTCATCAGGTGGAAGAAGTACTGGAGCATCAGTTTCAGCATCAGTCCTTCCCATGAGCATTCAGGGTTGATTTCTTTTAGGATTGACTGGTTTGACCTCCTTCCTCTACAAGGGATTCTCAAGAGACTTCTCCAGCACCGCAATTCAAAAGCATCAGTTCTTTGGCTCTCAACCTTCTTTATGGACCAACTCTCATATCTGTATATGACAACTGGAAAAACTCTATCTTTGACTATACAGACATTTGTTGGAAAAGTGGTGTCTCTGCTTTTTAACGTGCTGTCTAGGTTTGTCATAGCTTTCCTGTCAAGAAGCAATAATGTTCTAATTTTATAGCTGCAGTCACCATCTGCAGTGATTTTAGAGCCCAATAAGATGAAATCTGCCACTGCTTCCACCTTTTCCCCTTTTATTTGTCATGAAGTGATGGTGCTGGCTGCCATGATCTTAGTTGTGTTGTTTTTGTTTTCAATATTGAGTTTTAAGCTGCCATTAAAGTAGTATCATCATGTCTGAGATTATTGATATTTCTCCTGGCAATCTTGATTCCAGCTTGTAATTCACCCAGCCCAGCATTTCTCTTGATGTGCTCTGCATTTAAGTTAAATAAACAGAGCAACAATAAACAGCTTGCCATACTGCTTTCTCAATTTTGAACAAGTCTGATCCATATAAGGTTCTAACTATTGCTTCTTGACCCGCATACAGGTTTCTCAAGAGACAAGTAAGGTGGTCTGGTATTCAATCTCTTTAAGAGTTTTCCACAGTTTGTTATGATCCATAGAAACAAAGGCTTTATCATAGTCAATGAAACAAAGGTAGATGTTTTTCTGGAGTCCCCTTGCTTCTGTATGATCCCGAAAAAGTTGGCCATTTGATCTCTAGTTCCTCTGCCTTTCTGAACCCTGCTTGAACATCTGGAAATTCTCTGATCATGTAATGCTGAAGCCTATCTTGAAGGATTTTGAGCAAAACCTTACTAGCATGGGAGAGGAGTGCAATTGTCCAGTAGTTTGAACATTCTTTAATTTTGCCCTTCTTGGGATGGGCAATTCAATTGAGATGAAGATTGAGCTTGTTCAGTCCTGTGGCCACTGCTGGGTTTTCCAAATTTGCTGACATAGTAGTGGAACACTTTAATAGCATCATCTTCTGGATTTTGGATAGTTCTTCTGGAATTCTATCACCTCTTCAGAGTACTCAAATTTCCTCAAGTGACAGGAAGCATGAGAAGTGCTGGAAAAGGCAAGTTAAATGTGGCAGGATTTGCATGAAACAAGCAAACGGTGAGGGTCTGAAGTTCAACTGAAGCCACATAATTGTCAGAAAATTTATTAGAAAGTGCTCTTGGGATTACTACCTGTGAAAGGGGAGAGAAAGTAGCAAGTGCTGGCAATGAAGCTGCACTGCAATCTCAGTGAAGGCCTCTTCCAACTTCACTGGAAGCATGGACTTAAGATAGCCCTTTATAATTGTCATGAGTTAAATGGTGGACTACACCTTTATATCCACCATATGGATCAGTCACTGGATGCAGGCTACCCTGGGAGGACTTGTGGTCATGATCATTTTCTTTAGCAGAGAGCTGACAGCTGAGGGCTGTCTTATGGAAGATTTCTGAGCAGCTGGCAAAAGAAATCCTTCATTCCTGAAGGGAGATCTAGGTGGAGCAATTCAATGTCACTACCATCATCATAAGAATGTCACTACCATCCTTACTGAGAAATTTTAATGGCTACAGTGATCGTATTTGTGTTTTGCATTCTTTTCTTGTGTTCTTAATTTAATGGAGGAGGGTGATGCTCACTTGCTGCAGGGAACATTCAGACTGTACTTAATGGTTATCTGTCCTTCACTATTTATTAATCTGCCTATGGATAATTATCTATACTACTAAAGTATACCATATATATACCACACACTATACTCCTGCTTAACTATAACAACTACCTAAACTACTACCTAAAGCCTATACTACCATGTTTGTTTCTTGCCTCTATTCCCAAAATTGCCCCCGAACCATCCCTCTTGCCCCTCTAAAATCCCTTCCTCACATGGCAGCCAGCTTAGAGCCATTTCGCCATGACTGACACAATGCAGTGCTCTCGCTTGAAATCTTCCAATGACTTCCCAATCTACTGATAATTAAAGCCAAAATCAAAGTCCCGCCTTTTTATTTGATGAAGTAATCACCCCACAAGTCTGCTTTTTAGCCAATTTACATATTTTCTAAAATGGATGTGTGCATTTAAAGTAGGAGATTTAAGATATGTCCTAAAAGTGAGTGGGTCAGTTTGTGTTTGATGAGAAAAATATACTTGAGTAAGTGAGTCCACGGACACCAGTTCTTTTTAGAGTTGGCTTGTGGAACAATCTTGATATTAAAATTATGTCTAGAAGTTTATAACTAATGATAGATGTTTGTTTTATATAAAAATGAAGACATATTCTATCAATACTTATTAGAATATAAAAAGACATATTGTTAATATTCTAATATCTAACAAAAGTGTAAAGCAAGCTCACAGTCACCTAGCATGCCACAATTTACAGTGTAGAAAAAATAAATATTCACTTTAATATAAATTTTATTTAGAATACTTTCAAAGTGATTTGAAATTTAATACATTACTAGTATTTAATATCTTTCTGAAACTGTGCTAAATGCTCCTTATGCATACTCATTTTCCTTAGAGCAAACCTAGGAGGCTAAGAACTAAATTTATTCAGATTTCAGATTTCCCAGCTAGTAAGTTACAAAGACAGGGCTGAAATAGTATCTGTGACTGCCAAGCCTATGCCTTTTTTCTTTATGTAAGTAATTGAACATTACAGCTCATATTTCAGAAATTCAAAGAGTGGCTCATTTTATTGAACTGCTAAACACTAGTCTTACTCCAAATTTTGCTTTAAATACAGAAATTTAAACAGCAATCCTTATTGTTTCTTCTATATTCTATTAGTATAAAATTTTAGATTTTTTTTTTTTACAATTTGAAGACATGTTTATGGAATTATTAAAACAGTAATATAAATGTCAAGTTTACAATATTGAAATGCAAGAAATAATTAGATGCTATTTACTACTTTACTTATTGAGGATATAGGCTTGTCTAGGTTTGGTGATGTGAGGATTTTCACTATCTATGAATATAGTTAAGAGTTTCATTAAAAGTAAACACTTTTCTTTTTTTTTGTTTTTGAGGCAACATGGATGGACCTAGAGAGTGTTATACTGAGTGAAACAAGTCAGACAGAGGAAGAATATTATATGGCATCTCTTATATGTAGAATTTAAAAAGAAATGATACTAATGAACTTGCAACATGGATAGACCTAGAGAGTGTCATACTGAATGAAACAAGTCAGACAGAGAGGAAGAATATTATCTGACATCTCTTATATGTAGAATCTAAAAAGAAATGATACTAATGAACTTACTCACAAAACAGAGACTCATAGACTAGAGAATGAACTTATGGTTGCCAGGCAAGGGGTTGGGGGGAAAGGATGAAGAGGAAAGGGAGAGTTAAGGAGTGTGAGATGGTCATGTAAACACTGCTTTATTTAAAATGGATAACCAACAAAGATCTACTGTATAACACATGGAACTGTGCTCAATGTTATGTGGCAGCATGGATGGGAGGGGAGTTTGAGGGAGAATGGATACATGTATATGAATTGCTGAGTCCCTTTGCAATTCACCTGAACTATCAAAACTTTGTTTGTTAATCAGATTGGCACCAATATAGAATAAAAAGTTTTAAGAAAATTCAGAGTTTTCAGGCTAATCTTGATTTTAATCAAATAAATTATTTTTATGAATATTTTATATGTAACAATTCAAATTAGTCACTTTAAAGAACAACATTATCTTCTATTTTGTAGTAGGATCATAAAAGTGCATGTTTCATTTTAAATTTATGATACAGTAATTTTATGAAGATATTTTTACACAATGAGCCTTGTATTTCATACTTGTAGTACTATTTTTTTCAGGAAATTGATGAAACCCAAGTACTACTTCTACTTAAAATGACCTAAGATTAAGATGGAAAAAATGAGATATTTGTTCAACACTTTGGTTTATAAAACATATTCATATTTTTGTGTTCTTTCAAACTAATCCAACAACTAGACAAGGTATAATAAAAATGGTTTACCTCCTTTAGTACATCAGTTCAGTTCAGTTCAGTCATTCAGTCATATCCGACTCTTTGTGACCTGATGGACTGCAGCATGTTAGGCCTCCCTATCCATCACCAGCTCCTGGAGTTTACCAAAACTAATGTCCATTGACTTGGTAATGCCATCCAGCCATCTCATCCTCTGTCATCCCCTTCTCTTCCTACCTTCAATTTTTCCCAGCATCAGGGTTGTTTCAAATGAGTCAGTTCTTTGCATCAGGTGGCCAAAGTATTGGCATTTCAGCTTCAGCATCAGTCCTTACAATGAATATTCAGGACTGATTTTCTTCACTATGGACTTGTTGTATCTCCTTGCAGTCCAAGGGGCTCTCGAGAGTTTTCTCCAACACCACAGTTCAAAAGCATCAATTTTGTGGTGCTCAGCTTTCTTTATAGTCCAATTCTCCCATCCATACATAGCTTTGACTAGATGGAACTTTGTTGGCAAAGTAATGTCTCTGCTTTTTATATGCTGTCTAGGTTGGTCATAACTTTTCTTCCCAGGAGCAAGCGTCTTTTAATTTCATGGCTGAAGTTACCATCTGCAGTCATTTTGGAGCCAAAAAAAAAAAGTCTGCCACTGTTTCCACTGTTTGCTCATTTATTTGCCACCAAGTGATGGGACCAGATGCCATGATCTTCGTTTTCTGAATGTTGAGCTTTAAGCCAACTTTTTCACTCTCCTCTTTCACTTTCATCAAGAGGATCTTTAGTTCCTTGCTTTCTGCCATAAGGGTGGTGTCATCTGTGTATCTGAGGTTATTGTTATTTCTCCCTCAAATTTGATTCCAGCGTGTGCTTCTTCCAGCCCAGCATTTCTCATGATGTACTCTGCATATAAGTTATATAAGCAGGGTGGCAATATACAGCCTTGACGTACTCCTTTTCCTATTTGGAATCAGTCTGTTGTTCCATGTCCAGTTCTGCTGCTTCCTTACCTGCATACAGACTTCTCAAGAGACAGTTCAGGTGGTCTGGTATTCCTATCTCTTTCAGAATTTTCCACAATTTATTATCATGGACACAGTGGTTTTGGCATAGTCAATAAAGCAGAAATAGATGTTTTTCCAGAACTCTCTGCTTTTTTGATGATCCAGCAGATGTTGGTGATTTGATCTCTGGTTCCTCTGCCTTTTCTAAATCCAGCTTGAACATCTGGAAGTTCACAGCTCATGTATTGTTGAAGCCTGGCTTGGAGAATTTTGAGCATTACTTTACTAGGGTTTGAAATGAGTGCAATTGTGGGACAGTTTGAACAATCTTTGGCATTGCCTTTCTTTGGGATTAGAATGAAAACTGACATTTTCCAGTCTTCTGGCCACTGCTGAGTTTTCCAAATTTTCTGGCTTATACAGTGCAGCACTTTCACAGCATCATTTTTCAAAATAGCTGAACTGGAATTCCATTACCTCCACTAGCTTTGTTCATAGTGATGCTTCCTAAGGCCCACTTGACTTCACATTCCAGGATGTCTGGCTCTAGGTGGTGATCACACCATTGTGTGATTATCTGAGTCATGGAGATCTTTTTTGTACAGTTCTTCTGTCTATTCTTGCCATATCTTCTTAATATTGTGCTTCTGTTGGGTCCATGCAATTCATCCTTTATTGAGCCCATCTCTATGCCAAAGCCTTTGACTGTGTAGACCACAATAAAGTTGGAAAATTCTAAAAGAGATGGGGATATCAGACCACTTGACTTGTGTCTTGAGAAACTTATATGCAAGTCAAGAAGCAGCAGTTAGAACTGGACATAGAACAACAGACTGGTTCCAAATAGGAAAGAGAGTGTGTCAAGGCTGTATATTGTCACACTGCTTATTTAACTTCTATGCAGAGTACATCATGAGAAACGCTGGGCTGGAAGAAGCACAAGCTGGAATCAAGATTGCTGGGAGAAATATCAATAAACTCAGATATGCAGATGATACCACCCTTATGGCAGAAAGTGAAGAGGAACTAAAAAGCCTCTTGATGAAAGTGAAAGAGGAGAGCGAAAAAGTTGGCTTAAAGCTCAACATTCAGAAAACAAAGATCATGGCATCTGGTCCCATCACTTCATGGGAAATAGGGAAACAGTGTCAGACTTCATTTTGGGGGGCTCCAAAATCATTGCAGATGGTGACTACAGCCCTGAAATTAAAAGATACTTACTCCTTGGATGGAAAGTTATGACCAACCTAGATAGCATATTGAAAAGCAGAGAGATTACCTTGCCAACAAACATACGTCTAGTCAAGGCTATGGTTTTTTCCAGTGGTCATGTATGGATGTGAGAGTTGGACTGTGAAGAAAGCTGAGTGCTGAAGAATTAATGCTTTTGAACTGTGGTGTTGGAGACGACTCTTGAGAGTTCCTTGGATGGCAAGGAGATCCAACCTGTCCATCCTAAAAGAGATCAGTCCTGGGATTTCTTTGGAAGGACTGATGCTGAAGCTGAAACTCCAATAATTTGGCCACCTGATGCGAAGAGTTGACTCATTGGAAAAGACACTGATGCTGGGAGGTACTGGGGGCAGGAGGAGAAGGGGACAACAGAGGATGAGACGGCTGGATGGCATCACCTACTTGATGGACGTGAGTCTGAATGAATTCTGGGAGTTGGTGATATACAGGAAGGCCTCGCATGCTATGATTCATGGGGTTGCAGAGTCAGACTCGACTGAGCGACTAAACTGAACTGAACTTGCATGAAATGTTTCCTTGTATCCCTAATTTTCTTCAAGAGATCTCTAGTCTTTCTCATTCTATTGTTTTCCTCTATTTCTTTGCACTGATCACTGAGGAAGGCTTTCTTATCTTTCCTTGCTCTTCTTTGGTACTCTGCATTCAGATGGGTATATTTTTCCTTTTCTCCTTTGCTTTTTACTTCTTTGCTTTTCACAGATATTTGTAAGGCCTCCTCAGACATCCATTTTGCTTTTTTGCATTTCTTTTTCTTGGGGATCTTCTTGATGCATGTCTGCTGTACAATGTCACAAACTTTCTTCCACAGTTCATCAGGCACTATCTATCAGATCTAGTCCCTTAAATCTATTTCTCACTTATTAACCACATGGACCACAGCCTTTAGTAAATAAAGAGATTCAAATTCAAAGAGTTAAGAAATTTAATGTTATAAATCATAGGGATTAAGAAGTTTAGTCAGTTTAAACAAGTTAATTATTAAATCTTATGGTCATGGATTGATTCTTCAGCCTTAACATTAGTTAAACATGCATTTGAGTCAGCGTTTTCTTGGTAGCTCATTTGGTAGAGTCCGCCTGCAACACAGGAGACCAGGGTTTGATCCCTAGGTCAGAAAGATCCTCTGGAGGAGAAAATGACAACTCATTCCAGTATTCTTGGCTGGGAAAGCCCATGGATAGAGGAGCCTACAGGCTATAGTCCATGGTGTCCCAAACAGTTGGACACAGCTGAACCACTAAACCACCACCACTACCACATTTAAATCCTAGCTTCTGCCATACACTAGTTTTGTGATCTTGGACAAGTATTTAAACTTGAACTTCAATGTCACTATCTATAAAATAAGCATGATTTGTAATATTGACAATTCTTATGAAAAATACAGATAACATATGTTTCTTGAAATATTAATAATACTTCACATCAATTGAGAAGTTGGTATGTGTTGATAATAAGATCACATAACTCCTAGGTGAGTAAAAGGAGAGAAAAATCTCAGTGATTAGGAATTCAGGCCCAAAGGTCTTTCTAATAAGCATTGTTGAAAATACCTAATTCTCAAACTAATTTCTGTTCTAAAGAAGCTTTGTTATAGATTTACACTTGTATGTTTCAGTTAATAAAATGCAATATTAATCATAGGAAGTATGTAACACACAATGTCTAATAATATAGTAAAAGTTCTTGTTCTCTGAGGGTAACTTGAGGAATTCTTTAACATCTTTGTTTAAATTCTATTTATTTTTTAATCTAAAGTATCTGACTGTCTCTCAAGAAGAATTCTATACGATTTGGCTGAGGTTCTTGTACATGCAAACATATTCTGGTTATACATGTTCATGGAGTGGTAATAAAATATGCATAACATTTTTTATCTCATGTTTCTATAAGAAACTAACATATATTCCAGCTTCTAAAAGTGAATTGCTTTTCATCACACCTTACTTTACACGGTGTATCCCATCTCACTGTTATTTATATATACATTTAAGTTGCATTGACAGTGAAAACTTAAAAAAAAAGAAAAAAAAAACTGCTTCCAGCATAAAGAAAAGTAGATCTGAGTTGAAATGTTATCAAATTACTTATTTTTCCACAAGTTTTAAGTATGAGTTTTCCAATTTTAGTTTTTCTTGTATTCAGATTACAAGTTAGCAACAATTTCACTGTCATATTCACTGTCATATAGAAAATTAAAACTGCTCCTACCTTCCTAAGGTGTTCAAATCTTTAGGGACAGAATCTTGTGTGAATTATCCTGGAAATCAGTTTTCTAACAGTTTTCTTCTGGTTGTCTCAGGATATTGAATGCTGCCAAGAAAGAAAGCATTTTAACTTTTGAATGTTTTCATATTAATTATTCTATATTTTTGGATACAATATTCCCCAAAGATGCCCATAACACTGAATTTATATATCTTGATTAAATAGTACTTAGAAAAATTATGAGGTTAGATTCTTAAAAAGGAATATTTTAACTATTTATATAATTTCCCTCTAGCATGTGGTACCATTTTTAGAATTGGTGCTTCTTTCAAATTTGTCATCTATTAGAGTATAGGACTTCTAAGTTTATTAGTAATACAAATGTTATGACTGAATTAGAAAAGCTTCTCTAATCACTGAAAGGTCTTTGAAAGCTCCAAAGTAATTATATCTTGTAATTATCAGAAAGTAAAGTTCCCCAATCAATCCTACCGTCAAGAAGCATTTACTGGTTCTGAGCCTGTAGCTATTTGTGGATAAGATTAGCTGCTAATTATAGGGATGGAAAATAAAGGTGAAATAAGTTTTTCATTTTAATATTTTAATAAGGTTGTTTTCTTCCCTTATGAAAGCTTCCAAATCTAGGGGATGGAATTGCACTTTAAGAGTCAATGAAAAGGAAAGCACTCTATTTCAAATTTTATATAAAATAAAATATAAATAAATATGCTGAATATTTATGCTGTAATTAGTAGTTTAGTTTTATTATACCAACTCATTTATTTGGATTGAATTAAGAAGATGCATAAACTGACAAATAAGCAAATGTTAGTATTTAATGACCTAATAATTATTGCCATATTATCTGTAAGAACGGCTTTTCTAATCTGCTTTGTTTTAGACTGTACACTTTTAAATTCCATTATTAGGAAATCAATGATCTAGACCATTTTTCCTGAACTATCTTCCACTAAACACCAATTCTACTAATAAACTATTACAGGTGATAAAAGAAAAACATCAGCTATCTTTTGGAAATCCTTAGCTAAATGAAATGGTGATGATTATTAATTTGATCCTATAAACTTTTTATATGTACTTTAACTCTTCATTTGAGGGTATCATGATGTAGAATTTCCCAAACTTAAAAAATCAGAGAACTAGAGTCCTCTGGAACACATTTTGGGATATACTAAGCTAGATTTCATCCATTTTCAGGCTTTATTGATTAAAGAAGCAAACTAATCCATGTGATAGTAATTCCCACTACTCTGATACTTTTAGAACCAGTTTCCTCAAATCTCCACCTAGTTAATTGCTTCATACATTGTAATGGCATTAAAAAATTCTAGGTTATGTTCTTTGCAACAATATTTCTCAAATGTCATCTTTTAACTACCACCAATCACCAGATTTTAAAAACAATCATTATCACTGACCTTATCTAATAATAGTTAATTACTATTTTTATTATAATAATTATATCACATAAATAAAGTGTTATTTTACAAGCTTCAATAAAATTATCTATTTAGGTTGATTTATAAAGACCATGGGGTGGTCAAAATCCACTGTCAGTTTCATCTCCTAAATGTATCTTTACTAAATGTCATTAGAAGTCATTGAAAATGGCATCCCAGATTGGAATGAATGTGTCAGATATTTACATATATTCAACTAACAGAACCAGAGTCACTTTAGCATTCTTCCCTCTCCAGTATTCTTGCCTGGAGAATTCCATAGACAGGGGAACCTGGTAGGCTACAGTCTGCGGGGTCGCACATAGTTGGACACAACTGAGCAACTTTCATTGACCTTTGGTTCTGAAGACTATATCCTGTCTCCAGCAGACAAAAAAATAAAAAAATAAAAAGGACAAATTTCATTCAAAAACTGGTCTTGAAAACTTTTAACTTGGCAGACAGAATTAGTATTTCCAACTCACTCCTCTTGCTCTGGCTTTTGATACTTATTTCTTCATTATTTGTGGTGGCCTTTAGAGTGATTTTAAAATATACTTAATACTTCATCCATTTCTTTGACCAATAATAGGAGACATGTTGAGAAAGAATAAAAATGTTGGTTATCAATCTGTTTAGACCTCAGTTCAGTCATTTGAAGATATTATCTTGCTCTCTTATCAATATTAAGAAATCATGATATTTCAGACCTTAGGGTTTAGACAAATATGGATAATGAAAGCATCATTGAGATTTGCCACTTGAGAAGCACTTGAATATCATAAAACTGATTTTTAGTGGTATTACTCATGTCAGGAAAAGATCTTTTAATCTCACTTCGCAATTTCAAATCTCCCATTGATTTTCTAAGAATATTTAGCAAGAAGAAGTAGTTAGTAGCAGAGAGGTATACAAATAAGTCAAGTTTATGTCCAGCGTGGTGAAAAGTGATCTCAGTGACCATGACTTGAATTCATTTACAACATTTGTTATTTTTTCAACACAAATGAAGAAAGAGGAAGCACACTGGTGATGGCTGTTTATTTCTTCCTAGGAATAAAACAGGATATTATTGGATTTCAGATATGATTTCTTTTTCTTGAATACAAATGTCTTCCCCTGTTGTACACAGAGAGCTGAAACATCAGAACTGATACCAATACATTTTCTAGTTTATATTATAACCTACAGCATAATCATTACCTAAACCCCAAACAGGTACTTTTCTGGTACATGCATTCAGTTCAGTTCAGTTCAGTCACTCAGTTGTTTCCAACACTTTGTGACCCCATGAATTGCAGCATGCCAGGCCTCCCTGTCCAATATCAACTCCCAAAATTCACTCAAATTCATATCCATTGAGTTGATGATGCAATCAGCCATCTCATCCTCTGTCATCCCCTTCTCCTCCTGCCCCCAATCCCTCCTAGCATCAGGGTCTTTTTCAATGAGTCAACTCTTCACATGAGGTGGCCAAAATATTGGAGTTTCAGCTTCAGCATCAGTCCTTCCAAAGAACACCCAGGACTGATCTTTTTTAGGATGGATTGGTTGGATCTCTTGCAGTACAAGGGACTCTCAAGAATAGTCTCCAACACCACAGTTCAAAAGCATCAATTCTTCAGCACTCAGCTTTCTTCACAGTCCAACTCTCACATCCATACATGACCACTGGAAAAACCATAGCCATGACTGGACGGACCTTTGTTGGCAAAGTAATGTCTCTGCTTTTTAGTATGCTATCTAAGTTGGTCATAGCTTTCCTTCCAAGGCGTAAGTGTCTTTTAATTTTCTGGTGGCAATCACCATCTGCAGTGATTTTGGAGCGCCTCAAAATAAAGTCTGACACTGTTTTCATTGTTTCCCCATCTATTTCTCATGAAGTGATGGGACCAGATGCCATGATCTTCGTTTTCTGAATGTTGAGCTTTAAGCCAACTTTTTCACTCTCCTCTTTTACTTTCATCAAGAGGCTTTTTAGTTCCTCTTCACTTTCTGCCATAAGGGTGGTGTCATCTGCATATCTGAGGTTATTGATATTTCTCCCAGCAATCTTGATTCCAGCTTGTGCTTCTTCCAGCCCAGCATTTCTCATGATGTACTCTGCATATAAGTTAAATAAGCAGGCATTATTAAGGCAAAATAAAAAGTTGCTTTGCTATTGTCTCATAAAGTGTATATAGTATATACAAAGAATATTAATTCATTCAACACATCTAAATTCTTCCATACCCCAGATTCAGACTGATGTACTTTTTCTACTCTCACATTGCCCTACTAATACTATTTCTCTATTTTTTTCTGGGACTTTGCCACTTAATAACGTTGCTAATTCTTGGATATTTTATCTTCCTTCATTTGATCTTTTAAGATAGCCATACTTTTATAAGTGATTCCTTACTAATACTTCTTTACTTAATAATCTGAGTGAAATTTCTTCTTGCTAATACCTAGATTCAAACAGTAGTTTAACAAATTTAAATATAAATGATAACAAAGATAATATACACATTGCATAAACATTAAAATAAAATAAAATGGATGAAATAGGAGAACAATAAGATCTGATGGTGCATGTGCAGCTTATAAAACATTTACTAGAAAGTAGTGAGGTTCTTTAAATAGCATTAATCATTAATTTTGTATTTAAGTTTCAATTTTAATTAAAACTTGTTATTGCTTTCTTTTTCACAAATAATCAATTAAAATGTAGTCTATGAAATAATAAGAAAAATATTTTGATGCTTAAAATCTTGAGGGAAAAATACATATAAACTAACAAGTAAATTTAAGAATAAATAAAAGTCTAATTTTAGTTACATAAAGCATGTAAACAAATAAATTTCAAAGAATTAAATACATAAATTAGAAAAAGGTAAAGCAACAAAACAACTTATTTCCCATTTCAAGTCCAACAGATAAAGATCTTAGATGTGGATACTCTGTCCTCACAAGTATAAGGCTTAACAGCTGAAAACTCAACAACTCTTTGTAAATACATTAGAGCAGTGATGTCACAGCAAGTTGCTGGTCTCAACATTAAAGTGACAGACAGGCAGATGCAGAAGAAAATCACAACTTAGTATAGCGGAAATCCCCAAGCATACATCTCCTTGGGAACCAGTGCCAGTATAGAAAAATCTGAACTGTAACTAAGGAATTGCTGCAGGCGCAGGCTCAGAATGGAAAAATATATGAGTTTAAAACTTCA
>SJYW01029302.1:258606-272353 GCA_006410735.1 Raphicerus campestris
AATCCCTCCTAGCATCAGGGTCTTTTTCAATGAGTCAACTCTTCACATGAGGTGGCCAAAATATTGGAGTTTCAGCTTCAGCATCAGTCCTTCCAAAGAACACCCAGGACTGATCTTTTTTAGGATGGATTGGTTGGATCTCTTGCAGTACAAGGGACTCTCAAGAATAGTCTCCAACACCACAGTTCAAAAGCATCAATTCTTCAGCACTCAGCTTTCTTCACAGTCCAACTCTCACATCCATACATGACCACTGGAAAAACCATAGCCATGACTGGACGGACCTTTGTTGGCAAAGTAATGTCTCTGCTTTTTACTATGCTATCTAAGTTGGTCATAGCTTTCCTTCCAAGGCGTAAGTGTCTTTTAATTTTCTGGCGGCAATCACCATCTGCAGTGATTTTGGAGCGCCTCAAAATAAAGTCTGACACTGTTTTCATTGTTTCCCCATCTATTTCTCATGAAGTGATGGGACCAGATGCCATGATCTTCGTTTTCTGAATGTTGAGCTTTAAGCCAACTTTTTCACTCTCCTCTTTTACTTTCATCAAGAGGCTTTTTAGTTCCTCTTCACTTTCTGCCATAAGGGTGGTGTCATCTGCATATCTGAGGTTATTGATATTTCTCCCAGCAATCTTGATTCCAGCTTGTGCTTCTTCCAGCCCAGCATTTCTCATGATGTACTCTGCATATAAGTTAAATAAGCAGGCATTATTAAGGCAAAATAAAAAGTTGCTTTGCTATTGTCTCATAAAGTGTATATAGTATATACAAAGAATATTAATTCATTCAACACATCTAAATTCTTCCATACCCCAGATTCAGACTGATGTACTTTTTCTACTCTCACATTGCCCTACTAATACTATTTCTCTATTTTTTTCTGGGACTTTGCCACTTAATAACGTTGCTAATTCTTGGATATTTTATCTTCCTTCATTTGATCTTTTAAGATAGCCATACTTTTATAAGTGATTCCTTACTAATACTTCTTTACTTAATAATCTGAGTGAAATTTCTTCTTGCTAATACCTAGATTCAAACAGTAGTTTAACAAATTTAAATATAAATGATAACAAAGATAATATACACATTGCATAAACATTAAAATAAAATAAAATGGATGAAATAGGAGAACAATAAGATCTGATGGTGCATGTGCAGCTTATAAAACATTTACTAGAAAGTAGTGAGGTTCTTTAAATAGCATTAATCATTAATTTTGTATTTAAGTTTCAATTTTAATTAAAACTTGTTATTGCTTTCTTTTTCACAAATAATCAATTAAAATGTAGTCTATGAAATAATAAGAAAAATATTTTGATGCTTAAAATCTTGAGGGAAAAATACATATAAACTAACAAGTAAATTTAAGAATAAATAAAAGTCTAATTTTAGTTACATAAAGCATGTAAACAAATAAATTTCAAAGAATTAAATACATAAATTAGAAAAAGGTAAAGCAACAAAACAACTTATTTCCCATTTCAAGTCCAACAGATAAAGATCTTAGATGTGGATACTCTGTCCTCACAAGTATAAGGCTTAACAGTTGAAAACTCAACAACTCTTTGTAAATACATTAGAGCAGTGATGTCACAGCAAGTTGCTGGTCTCAACATTAAAGTGACAGACAGGCAGATGCAGAAGAAAATCACAACTTAGTATAGCGGAAATCCCCAAGCATACATCTCCTTGGGAACCAGTGCCAGTATAGAAAAATCTGAACTGTAACTAAGGAATTGCTGCAGGCGCAGGCTCAGAATGGAAAAATATATGAGTTTAAAACTTCACGGAAAAAAGACAAATATATGACATTACCTATATATGAAATCTAAAAAAGCTGGTACCAATGAGCTTATTTATAAAACATAAATAGAGTCACAGATGTAGACAACAAACTTATGGTTACCCATAGGGGAAGTAGAGGGGAGAAGGATAAATTGGGTATTGGGATCGACATATACACACTATTATATTTAAAATAAATATTAATAAGGACCTACTGGATAGCATAGGGGACTCTACCCAGTATTCTATAATGGCCTATATGGGAATAGAATCTAAAAAAGAGTGGCTAAACAGATATGTATAACTGATTCTTTTTGCATACAGCAAAAACTAACACAACATTGTAAATCAACTACATTCCAATAAAAATCTGAAAAAAAAAAAAAAAAAGCACTTCAGCAAAAAAAAAAATCATAGGGATTCCTTATTGAGAGTTTTATCTCCTGGAGTTCTACAGGGTCTCTCAGTGAATATTAGATAAAAATCCTGTAGAGGATCAAAGTAGCCTTTTGTGTTTTGTTTGTTTGTTTGTTTGTTTGTTTGTTTTGGAAGTAGCCATCTTGAAATACATAAGACCATTCTGTTCATAATAAGGCCTGCTCTCAAGAGTAACTGTTTACCAAAGCCTAACCTGTTGGAATTTTAATAGAGCCTAACTGACTTAGAAGGAATGCAATACCCAATTTCACTCCACACTAGCCTTCCATGTAAGCAAAGGAAAATATCTGACTCTAGACACCTCCAGTCTTTCTGTCCTACTTAAAACAGGAAAAAAATCCTGAGTGACATTGTGAAGTTCACAGCCTATGGGCATAGGCATGCTAAGACTGAGACCTAATAATTGGTCTATATAACTTTTCTCCTCACTCCACACCTTACCACATTACCAAAATCCTATTTATAGCAATGCCTTTTATCCAGTATTCTTTGTGTAGTTATCAAGAAAAAAAAGTTACAAGACACAAAAAAAGGTGAAAAGTGCAGTCTGAAGAGACAGAGCAAACTACGCATCAGAAGCATACTCAGATAAAGAAACGATGTTGGAATTATCAGACTAGGCATTTGAAAAAAAAATAAAAATTATATGATCAATATACTAACAGCTCTAGGGGAAAAAGTAGACAGTATTCAAGAACATAGGGGTAATGTAAGTAGAGAGATGGAAATTCTGAGAAAGAATCAGAAAGAAAAGTCACTGTAACAGAGAAGAATGCTTTTGATGGGCTTAAAATGTACTGAACATGGATGAGGAAAAACACCTATGAGCTTGAGGATCTGTTAATAGAAACTTCCAAAATGGAACACAAAGAGGAAAAAAAGAATACTGCAATAAGTGAAATAGAATATCCAAGAACTGTGGAACAAATACAAATGCATTACATACACATAATGAGAAAACCAAGAGAAGGAAGGGAAAAAGGAAAAGAAGGAAAATTAGAAGCAATAATGATGGAGAATTTCCACATATTGACATTGGACAACAGACTATAGACAGAGGAGTCTCAGATAATACTAGGAAGTATCCATGGCAAAAGAAAATCTGCACTAAGTCATGCCATATTGAAACTGCAGAAATCAAAGATGAAGAAACAATCTTGGAGAAGACCAAGGAAAAATAGCTCATCTATGAAGGAAAAAAAGAGAAGAATTATATTTGACATCTCTTCGGAAATCATGCAAGCAAGAATAGAGTGGGGTGAAATTTTTAAATTGTTGAGAAAAGAAAAAAACAAGATTCAACNTGGCAAAAGAAAATCTGCACTAAGTCATGCCATATTGAAACTGCAGAAATCAAAGATGAAGAAACAATCTTGGAGAAGACTAAGGAAAAACAGCTCATCTATGAAGGAAAAAAAGAGAAGAATTATATTTGACATCTCTTTGGAAATCATGCAATCAAGAATAGAATGGGGTGAAATTTTTAAATTGTTGAGAAAATTAAAAATAAGATTCAACTTTATATNAAATTAAATAAAAATTTTCTAAGACAAACAAAAATTGAGGGAATGTGTGGACAGTAAACTTATCTTGAAAAAAATAATTAAAAAAATTTTTAGAAAGAAGGGAAATAGGGCTAAAATTCAGTTCTACATCAAGAAAGAAAGACAATTAGAGGAGTAAGTGAAGGAAATATCAAAACTTTAATTTTTATTATTCTGAATTTATCTAGCAGATACAAGTTCATTCAAAATAAAAATAGCGAAAATATATTTGATGATTATAGTTATGTGTAAGTGAAATGAATGACAGAAATCTTACAATAAGTGAGAAGGAAGAATTTGGAATATTGTTATTATAAGTACTTGAGCTTTCTGTTAACTGGTACAGTGTTATTTAAAAGTGAACTTATATTAGTTTTATATTGAAAATTATAGGGCAAATGCCAGGGTTTAAAAAAAAGAGGAATAATTGGTATGCTAAAAAGAAAAGAAAGCAGAATCATATAAAATGGTCAGTTAAAACCAAAAATGACAAAGAAAAGAATAGAATACAAACATAAAAAGAGCAAGGGTAATAAACAGAAACAGTAATAAACATGTTAGATTTGAATCCAAATATGGGGCTTCCCTGGTGGATAAGACAATAAAGAATCCACTTGCAATGTAGGAGACTTGTGTTCACTATTGAGATATTTGAGAAGGAAGGAATAAAACTGTCTTTGTTTGCAGATAGAATGTGATTATCTATGTAGAACCTGAAAAGCTCCTCAATAAAACTCCTAATTAATTATATAGAAATTCTTCAGGATATAAGGTTAATATACAAAAACTAATTACTTTTTTATATATCATCAGTGAATAAGTGGAATTTGAAATAAAAATCATGATACCATTTACATTAGCCCCCAAATAAATGAAACATTTCAATACAAATCTAAAAAAATATATGTTCAAGATCTACATGTGGAAAGCTACAAAACTGATGACTAAATAAATAGATATTGCATTCAGATCAGTTCAGTCTCTCAGTCGTGTCTGACTCTGTGACTCCATGAGCCGCAGCACACCAGGCCTCCTTGTCCAACGCCAACTCCCAGAATTTACCCAAATTCATGTCCATTGAGTCAGTGATGCCATCCAACCATCTCATCCTCTGTCGTCCCCTTCTTCTCCTATCCTCAATCTTTCCCAGCATCAGGGTCTTTTCCAGTGAGTCAGCACTTCATATCAGATGGCCAAAGTATTGGATGCTCAGCTTCAACATCAGTCCTTCCAATGAACATCCAGGACTGATCTCCTTTAGGATGGACTGGTTGGACATTTTTGCAGACCAAGGGACTCTCAAGAGTCTTCTCCAACACCACTGTTCAAAAGCATCAATTCTTCAGTGCTCAGCTTTCTTAATAGTCCAATTCTCACATCCATACATGACCACTGGAAAAACAATAGCCTTGACTAGATGGACCTTTGTGGAAAAAGCAATGTCTCTACTTTTGAATATGCTATCTAGGTTGGTCATAACTTTCCTTCCAAGTAGTTTCTTTTAATTTCATGGCTGCAATCACCATCTGCAGTGATTTTGGAGCACCCCAAAATAAAATCTGACACTGTTTCCACTGTTTCCCATCTTTTTGCCATGAAGTGATGGGACCAGATGCCATGATCTTAGTTTTCTCAATGTTGAGCTTTAAGCCAACTTTTTCACTTGTCTTTCACATTCATCAAGAGGCTCTTTAGTTATTCTTCACTTTCTGTCGTAAGGGTGGTGTCATCTGCATATTTGAGGTTATTGATATTTCTCCCAGCAGTCTTGATTCCAGCTTGTACTTCCTTCAGCCCAGCATTTCTCATGACGTACTCTGCATATAAGTTAAATAAGCTGGGTGACAATAAACAGCCTGACGTACTCCTTTTCCTATTTGGAACAAGTCAGTTGTTCCATGTCCAGTTCTAACTGTTGATTCCTGACCTGCATATAGATTTCTCAAGAGGCAGGTCAGTTGGTCTGATATTCCTATCTCTTTCAGAATTTTCTAGTTTATTGTGATCCACACAGTCAAAGGCTTTGACATAGTCTTTGACTATGCAGAAATAGATGTTTTTCTGGAACTCCCTTCTTTTTTACATGATCCAGGAGACGTTGCCAATTTGATCTCTGGTTCCTCTGCCTTTTATAAATCCAGCTTGAACACCTGGAAATTCATGGTTCATATATTGCTGAAGCCTGGCTTGGAGAATTTTGAGGATTACTTTATAGAATGTGAGATGATTGCAATTGTGTGGTAGTTTGAACATTCTTTGGCATTGCCTTTCTTTGGGACTGGAATGAAAACTGACCTTTTCCAATCCTGTGGCCACTGCTCTTTTCCAAATTTGCTGGCATATTGAGTGTAGCACTTTCACAGCATCATCTTTCAGGATTTGAAATAGCTCAACTGGAATTCTATCACCTCCACTAGCTTTGTTTGTAGTGATGCTTCCTAAGGCCCACTTGACTTCACATTCCAGGATGTCTGGCTCTAGGTGAGTGGTCACACCATCATAATTGGGTCATGAAAATCTTTTTTGTACAGTTCTTCTGTGTATTCTTGCCACCTCTTCTTAATATCTTCTGGTTCTGTTAGGTCCATCCCATTTCTGTCCTTCACTGAGCCCATCTTTGCATGAAATGTTCCCTCGGTATTTCTAATTTTCTTGAAGAGATCTCTAGTCTTTCCCATTCTATTGTTTTCCTCTATTTCTTTGCACTGATCACTGAGAAAGGCTTTATTATCTCTCCTTGCTATTTTTTGGAACTCTGCATTCAAATGGGTATATCTTTCCTTTTCTCCTTTGCTTTTCACCTTTTCAAAGATACTTGTAAGGCCTTTTCAGACAGCCATTTTGCTTTTTTGCATTTCTTCTTCTTGGGGATGATCTTGATCCCTGTCTCCTGTACAATGTCATGAACCTCTGTCTGTATTTCATCAGGCACTCTGTCTATCAGATCTATTCCCTTAAATCTATTTGCCACTTCCACTGTATAATCATAAGGGATTTGATTTACATATTCATACATAAAAAGACTCAATGTTGTCAAGATGTTTTTTATTCCTAACATGATCTATAAAGTCAATGTAATCCTACTCAAGATCCTGGCAATTTATTTTGTAGAATATGAGAAACTGATATTAATGTTGTATATAGAGACAAAAGAATTGGACTAATTAACTTGATACTAAAGGAGAACAAAATCGGAGGGCTCATGATACCTAACTTCAACACTTACTTCAAAGTGTACGTGTTGACAAGTGTTGACAAGACACTGCAGTGCTCATAAAAGAGTAGATCAATTAACCAACTGAACAGAATAGAGAACCCAGGGAGCTAGTGGGTATATGGGGATTCCTGTATATTCTGCTCAGGTTTACTATGAACTTAAAATTGCTCTAAAAGTAGTCTATTTATCACATTATTAAGAAAAATGGAATTATTTCCTGGGTACCAATTTTTTAACTAACATAAGTTAGTCATGAAATCATTTACTTAAAAATGAACACAGAGTTAGGGTGTATATTTATAAAGATAGGACTTCCCAAGTGGCACTAGTGGTGAAGAACCCACCTACCAATGCAGGAGATGTAAGAGATGAGGATTAATCTTTAATTTTTGTTCAATATATACCTTCTTTTAAATAAAGCAATGCATAGTTACATGTAAATGGCATGTTCAGTGTTATCTATTACTTTGCAATTTGAGTGCATTTACATGTTGTAGTGAATTGAATTGTACATCCACCTTGAAGATATGTCTAAATCCTTTCATGCTCCTAAGAGCTAATTACCATCAGAAAGCTAAAAAAGTGAGTCTTAGGAATTACACAAATGGAATTCAAATTACTTCAAATTCCACAGGTTCCAGAAAGTTATCATTTGAGTTTGTTCATCTGTGTAGTTTCTGCTGCAGTTTCCTTAATAATACACTTCTCTACTTTAGAGCATGATATATGGAATCCCTAAAGAAGGAACTTGTGAGCATCTTGTTTCCTTCAAGTAAGAATCTTGGGGGCTTTGACAGCAATATATAGAAACCACATGAGTAAGATTTTAGCAAATTTCTAGATTATTACTTCATTAAGTTGCATTATGAAATTTATAAGCAGTGATAATATGGCAGACTTTTGCCTCAAGAAGTTTTATAATTTACATCTGTTGACACAGATGGATGTTCTTGGAAAGGCTGATCTTATATTTTATTAAAAATTCTGGGGGGGCGGTTTGAAAAAAAGTAGAGTTGATATTAAAAGTAACATTCACAAAGAGACTTGGTTATACCCCTTACATGTATGTTTGAAAGACTAAGAAAATGCTCTCTAGAGCACCTCATCGGAAAATTAGATTGCTGTTAAACAAGGGAGGTTGTTTCTGAGGGAACAGCCAGCTTGGTGGACTGGATAAAATAGCCTTTCAGCATTGGTACAATGTAGAAATGTATGAAGACACACGTGTAGATATGTGTGTACAGAGTAATGATCTATTTGGGTAGGAAATGAGCAAAAGTATTATATGGACAAAGCAAAGAAATAAGATGTTATGACTTTTTGATATTTTTAGATTATTAAAAAATAATTATTTTGTTGCAATGGTGATGTCAACATATCCTTACATCTTTTAAAAAATATCTTTTAGCTATCACATATTTTTTAAAAAAAAGTTTTAGTCCCAAAGCAGCTTGGAGAAGTGGAATGGGGTGGGTGTAGTGGTGGGGAAGTTAAAGAGAGATGTGTCATATATATATACTTATGGTGGGTTCATGGTGTTGTATGGAAGAAACCAACACAATACTATAAAACAATTATTCTCCATTAAAAATAAGTTCATTTTTTAAAAAGCAATCTTATATGAATATTCAGCCTCTACATAGACGTCTTCCTTTTATCACTCCCCATAGGAAGCCAGGGAGAAATTTTAAGAGCTAGAATTAGTCTCACTTGCTGACATCAATGTACACTCAGAATTATGAACTGCCCTTAGCTCTTGTGAATAACTATCTGCTATATCCTCAGAGATTTCTTGAAGACTCTTTAGAGTACCTTGGACTGCAAGGAGATCCAACCAGTCCATCCTAAAGGAAATCAGTCCTGAATATTCATTGGAGGGACTGATGCTGAAGCTGAAACTCCAATACCTCGGCCACCTGATGTGAAGACCTGACTCATTTGAAAAGACCTTAATGCTGGAAAAGATTGAGGGCAGGAAGAGAAGGGGATGACAGAGGATGAGATGGTTGGATGGCATCACTGACTCGATTGACATGAGTTGAGTAAGCTCTGGGAGGTGGCGATGGACAGGGAAGCCTGGCATGCTGCAGTCCATGGGGTCACAAATTGTTGAACACGACTGAGAACTGAACCTAACTGACCAGAGACTCCTATTATAAGACTACCTATTTCTCTCATTTATTTCCTCTAACATCAATTAGGCTTGATAAAGCAGAAAAAGCCAAATGTCACATTTGGTGTGTTTCTGGATGACTGCATTGATTTTCAGCTTGTGGATAAATTCAATTACATGCAGCATTCAGAGGTTTCTGTAATTGTAATTTTGTTGGATCTCCTCACTCAGTAACTTCTCAATTTCCTAATCTCCTGTAAGGTCAAATGTAGCAGAGTGTAGAGTAATTTTTTTTAAAGCAGTACATGAATAAAATTCAATACCTTATAATAAGCAAAGCAAATGCTATTAAACACTCACCATTTGATGTTTAAATTCCTATTAATTGCAAAGTGCCATCTGCTCAATTTCTGTGGCTCCGTGGTATCTGGAATCCTGGACCCATGATTTAGAAAATGAAAGCTGAATTTCTACCTCAGTGCTTTAGATTTATCAATATTAATATTTTAATGAATTAATTATGAAATCTTGGAGCTTTAGTTTACATTATAAAGTTTGAATCAATATATACAAACAGACTTCCAAAAAAGAGCACAAATAAGAGTACTTTTCCAGGACAAGATGTAGGAGTGACAGAGGAAGAGAAGATGGGAGAGTGATAATGAGAGACCTATTTCCAGGAGTACTGGTATAGAGTTTGATGAGGGAAGTTGTTTTTCTGTTAGACTTTCTTTCTACTTATCTCATATACAGTCACTTGACCTATCACCATATATTTCCAATTACTGACTCAAACTGGTAATTGGCAATTGCCACATGATGGCATAAACACACACACACACACACACACACACACACACACACATAAATTTTATAATGCACTACAAAAACACAATTTATTTCACTCCATTAGCAGTGGTATATTAAACCGTTGATGTTCCATTTTTTGTTTACAGTATCATACCCTGTGTCAACTATGTCATACATTGATTCTTGAGCTCAGCTCTGGCCATTCACTTCCCAGTGATTTCCTAATTTGTAGTTTTCTTGTTTCTTTCCCCGTGAACCCCTTGCCCATATTTTGCCTTTTGTTTTGTATGGGATTGTGGAAAGAGTGCTGATCCAGTTGTGAGATCTAGAATCTGAATGCTAGTTCTGCTAATTCTAAAACACTCCCTTCACTGATCCTCAAAACTCTCATATGTGGTAGTTATCCCACAGGACTCTTGTGAAGATTAAACAGTGAAGTGAATAAGTGAAGCAAGTCTGACCAGACTGAATGGCCTCTAGAGCATAAGACAATTATTTTAAATGACAATAACAGGACAGAAAAGCATGTATAAACTTTTAATTAAATTTACTATTGAAACAGGTAAGCCCTGTAAAGAAACTGATAAAATGGTAAATACCAGTTATTTTTAAGTTAAGAGATACTTATTCATTTTATTTTTTTATATGTCACTGTTTTTACAAGTTTCTAATAAGTATGTTTTAACATAAGAGAAAATATGTATGATGTATCATTAGAGTAAATGAAAATGAACATCTCATATTCTGGGAAAGGAATGAACAAGAGTAAGAAATAAAATTGAAGTGAAAAGTTTTAAAATAGAGTAAAGCAAAGATTCAATTACTTGCTGTCACTTAACTTCTCTTTTCTCTCTGAAGTAGAAGATAAAATGGGCCACTGAGATCTGAAAGGAAACAGTGTATAAAGGAACTTAAAATTATGCTGAGATGAGAAAAAAAGTCAACCAGCTGTTGATGATGTCAGAAATTGAAATAGAGAATTTAGACTCACTCTATTTAAGAAAAAACATAGATAATAGGTATATATATAGATATGGTACAGATAAAGATATGGTTAGAAAGCAAAGGTGAATACAGAGAAGAATATTTTCCTATCATTGAAGGGCACCAAAAAAATAAAAAAAGAAGAAACAAAGAGAAAGCACAGTGATGCCAGGTATACACCAAATCAATGGGAACAACAAGCTAAGAAAATATGAATGCAAGGATACTCATCTAGATCAAATACAGCCCTGAAAATTAAGGGCAAAAACAGATGCAAGAGATAAAGTATGTTGGTGGTGACTGGAAGCAACCCACTTTGACAATCAGAATTTTGAGAAATAAAACAAAACAAAAAGACTCAGAATGGTAGTGAGATGAGTAAGCACAATTAAGACAGCATTTTCATAAGACTCTCTTTCATATCTATGGGAATCAAAAACAAAGGAGTGGATGTAAAAGGACTGAAGGTGGTAAAATGTATGACTTTCTGCTCCCTAGGAATCAAGAAGTTTCTTTATGTAGGATGGGAAAGTCATTGAAAGGGCTGCATTCCATAGAGAAGAGAGATTTTGAAGATGTATAACACTTAGCTGACTAGTGACCCAGGTTCAGGGACCAAGAGTATGAACAGATGATACACTTTTTAAAAATAATTTGCTATAGACACAAGGCTGATAGAACAAGTATTTATAAGATATTTTGTTGATGATAGGTTTTAGAGGACGTGGAAAACATCAAGAGGACTTAGAATAATTATTCAGCTACACGTGTAGTTAGTCTCCAAGTGTAAATTGTTCACTTATTAGGATATTTGAAATTGTTATACAGGTAATGTGAAAAATGTAACAGCATAAGCCTATGGCATGCCAATGAGAACGCTTGCTTGAAGTCATATGAAAAACATGATATCTGAAGCTGGGTTGGTCAAGGAACTGAGAGAACAGATCATTGAATTGATATTTTATGCAGATTTTAAAATCACCAAGAAATAATCATATGAGTCAAGGTAGAAAGAAAAGGGCTCCCATTGTTAGCGAATTGTTTCTAATGTACAGACAATCTTTGTCTTAATTTGGTTCGACTCAAGAGTTTTCCAGCTTTATGATGGTACAAAAATGACCATCTACGCATTCTGTAAAAACTGTAGTTCAGACTTTGAATTTTGATTTTTTCTTGGGTTTTCAATATGCATTACAATACTTAAGATGCTGGGCAGAGGCAGCGGTCCATGCAGTCGCAGAGTCAGACAGGACTGAACGACTGAACTGAACCGAACCTCTTTCTCTCTTCCCACAAACCCCTCACATACAACTGAGATCTCTGGATACTCATATGTATCTCTAGTACTAGCTAACCTATCCACAAACTGGTCAGCCTTTATGTTCAGAAAATTTAAACAGCAATAACAGAGTCTTCCCCTGATGATGTTAGAAGCAAACATCTTTTCACATCAACAAATTTGTTTCTAGAAAACAAGGTCAGAAAACTAAATGCATGCAAGACTGTTCCACAAGTCATGTGAATGATTACATTTCCTCATTTTAGATGAATCAGCTGTTGATGAATCCTTTCTGATAGAGCTATTTGAGGCAGAACACAGCAAGGCTAGTTCTTAGTGTGCAACAGACACTTCTGTATACCCAGTGCAAAATTAACCAGTTAGGAAAATCAAGAAGCAAGTGTACTTAACTGGTCCTGGTGATGGAAGATGTATAGAAAAGGCCAAAACTTATTTACTTGTTTGATCAGTTGTTTATTTTCTTTAACAATCTGATCATGAGGAATGTTTAAATCTTCTAGTCCAATATGTGAATGGAGGCATATCGTTGGGACAAGTAGGGTTCCCATGAGTTCCAAACAAATTTATACAATATATCTGGGAAGGGCAGAGCTATAATATCAACTATAATACCATAATATAATACTACTATAATATCAACTATAAATAAGTGAGTGGAACATAAGTTTACAGAGGAGATTATATTGGCATATCTCCATTCTATCTATATTTATATGTATGTGTGTGTGGTGTGTGTGCTCAGTTGCTCAGTCATGTGCAACTCTTTTCAACTCTAGGAAATGTGCCAGGCTCCTCTGCCCATGGAATTTTTCAGGCAAGAATTCTGTAGTGGGTTGCTGTTTCCTCCTCCAGGGGATCTTCCCACCTCAGGATTGAGCTCATATCTCTTGCATTTCCTGCATTGGCAGGTGGATTCTTTACCACTGTGCCACCTGGGAAGCCCATTCTATATCAGACCCCTACTTATAGCTACATCTTCATCTACATTTGTATACACATATATGTTTATATATGTGTGTGTCAAGTAACTTGCTTATGGTCATAGTTATTAAGTAGCAGTTCAATTCAGTTGCTCAGTCATGCCTGACTCTTGGCAACTCCATGGACAGCAGCACGGCAGGCTTCTCTGTCCATCACCAGCTCCTGGGGGCTTGCTCAAATTCATGTCTATCGAGTGAGTGATACCATCCAACCATCTCATCCTCTGTTGTCCCCTTCTCTTCCTGCCCCCCCCATCTTTCCCAGCATCAGGGTCTTTCCCAATGAGTCAGTGACCAAGGTGACCAGGTGACCAAGGTATTGGAGTTTCAGCTTCAGCATCAGTTCAGTTCAGTTGCTCAGTCATGCCCAACTCTTTGTGACTTCATGGACTGCAGCACAAGTGTCAGAACAATATAGAACTCAGGTTTGCTTGGACCCAGTACTCCCTGTTCATAATTTCTGACCTTTTTGAAAGACTATGATTATTGCTTATTCACACATTTTATACCATCTATATGTGACTATGTTAAAAATTACCAAATTATATACTTACAAATATACATATGGTA
>SJYW01029302.1:280194-294273 GCA_006410735.1 Raphicerus campestris
GGGGAAAGTGCTAGTAAATGTTTAACAATGTCCTCTTCAGGGGTGGGTTGAGAAGAAGCCCTGCTTAGTAGTGCTGGCCCATTTCCTTGGTGTAAATACACCCAAAGCAGGCGGCATCGAGCTCCTGGCATTTCTTCACGACCATGGAGCTGGGAAGAGATGCAGGTGTCTACCCACTCTATGTCTTAACACATGTATGACATGTATGTGCTATACATGAATACCATACTGCTACAAAGCATTCATGCGCTTCCCTGATGGCTCAGACAGTAAAGAATCTGCCTGCAATGCTAGAGACCTGGGTTTGATCCCTGGGTTGGGAAGATCCCCTGGAGAAGGGAACGGCTACCCATGCCAGTCTTGCTTGGCAGATTCTGAACTGAGGAGCCTGGCAGGCTACGGTACATGAGTCGCAGAGAGTCAGACATGACTGATAACTGAGCATGCCACACACAGCAGACAGCATTCATCCCATACAGACACAAGGAACATCATCTCAAGATAATGGATGACAGTAAAACGTGATGACATATTAGGAAATGGTGAGTTTTGAGGGTTTATTTTTGATATAATTGTAAGTTTATATAATTTAATTTTTATTGATGGTTTGGTTAGCAACTGGCTGGCCAACTCCTGGAGATGTAACAGAGTAAGAGTAAGGCTTTCAAGACTGTGACAGCATCCACAAGAGTGTGGTGCCCTGTGTATGTGCAGAGGCTGTGTGAAGCCCGCCTGCTTCCACTCTCGCTCTTTCCCTGCTGTCTTCCTCCTAACCACTTTAGGACAACCACATCCAGCTGGCAGCTGAAACTATCTGCAGACCAAGGCACTAAGTCCAGCAGCCGCAACCATTCCAGGAAGAAACAGGTGGGTCCTGCCCTCAGGAGCTGGGCCAGAGGTGGGGTCCGCACTTAAATGATCTTCCTTGGTGGTCTCACCACCTGTCACTGCTGGTTCAGCCAACAACTGAATATAACATATGGCTCTTTTTTGAGGGGGCCATATTGTGTGACATGTAGCATCTTAGTTCCCTGACCCCAGATCCAAACCCGAGCCCCTACACTGGAAGCACAGTCGTAACCACTGGACTATCAGGGAAGTCCCCTGGACATACTGCTTTTGCTTTCACAGTACTTCCTAATGTGTTTCCATCATGAACTTAACGACCTTCATGCCAACAGAGGGCCTTAAAAAGTCTGCTGGAAGAGCAGCATTCCTGGAGCGGTGCTCAGAGGCAGCACCGCTCCAGTTCCCCCGGCTAAGCCGCTACTTCCGAGTCTTGAGCTGTGGGGAACAGGCACCCTCTAAGAAGCCAGGCCCTCCAGCACCACAGTGCACTGGGCTGAATGTGGTTTACAGGTAGAAATGCAGGTTGGGAATGCTGCCTTTGCAGGCCACGAACCAAACTACAGTAATGGCAGGCGGGAGTTTTCAAAAGAGTTCCTATAGCTGAGAAGGGATAGAAATGCAGGTAAATCTGAAGGAAGTGGGCACAGTGTTACAAACCTGCTCAGGGGCAGGGGCCTTTTTCTTGTTAGATCTGGATGGACTGCTTCAGACATGTCCAGGAGGCTGGCTCCACCTCACGACTGTCCGGTTCACAGAGCTGAAAGGCTATTTGCTCTATCGTTTTTCAGAGGCTTTGTATTCTTCAAGCTTTCCATGTTTCCTTAGAAAGCCTGAGAAAATGCTCTGATATGTCCAAGAAGCAGGTATGTGTGCTGTAGGATGGTATTTCTCAAAATCAGTTTGTGGGTCACCTCCTCAAAGCCACAGTGACTGCAGGCTTAATGAAAAATCCCGGAGTTGACCCCCATGAATCTGAATGCTGAACACACCCCACAACGATGACTATTCCTGTTAAAGCTGGAGAACCTCCTGTAGAGTGGAGAAAACAGGAATCTGAGACCAGAGTCCAGACCTCAGCAGATCTCCCACTCATGGGGGAGGCCACTTTCCACAGGTTAATAATGTTCCTGAGCTTCAAATGCCCATTAATTAAAAAAGCAAAAATAATATCCACCTCACAGGGCTGTTGTCAACGTGGATGAGACCAGTTCGGATAAAGGTCCAGCATCCTGCTGAACAGGCAGTAAATAAGTGTCCAACCACCGTCAGTCTCCTGTCTACCTCTTTTTCTCTCTCAGTAATCTCAGTTCTCTGGCTGGAGTTTCTGAACTAAAATGCTCAGCCTTCCTGTCCACTGTCCACTTTATGCATGCACACTGTGAGGACCACCTCTGTTCTCTGTTGCAGATGGAGGTCTGCTCTAAACACCATTGCACAACACAGCACAGATGCGAGTGGAGGGGAATTCCCATCTCCTCCTTTCTCAGGCCTGGCAGTCACTGTGTCTCACACCCAGGAGAGGGCAGACATGCCAGCCTGGACAAATGCAGCAAAGAGGCTCCTTGGAGTACACAGCATCCCCATCACACGAATTCACTCCAGGGGGCTAAGAATGGTCATACTTGGGAGCTGCTCTAATGCCCAGAAGCTGCAGGACGTGGGTGCCTCAAGGACCATCCTCTACAGTGAAATCTTGTAGCTACGACTCCCAGAGATGGGACTTCCACTGAGGAGGCTACTGGTACCGCTGTGGTCTTCACAAAGGGCCTGTGCTCACGACGGCCAGCGTTCCTGACCCTACACTTGGATTTGTTCCTTGGAGTTGCTGGTTCTTGGGTCTGAGTGCCCTTCAGCGTCGTGGCCCTTGGCTTCTGGCCTTGTGCCCCTGTTGCCTCTGAACACCTGGCTTTGGTGCAGACTAGAGCTGCAGAGTGTGGAGGAATCCTGAGTCTTACCTCTGCCACGGAGGGAATTGCAGTCACGATAGGAGACTGTGTGCCTTTTTGGTTCTAACTTTAAAAATAGATGTAGTGGTTTATCTTTAATTAGCTGAGGTCTATACAATGCTTTTAACAACCAACTGCAGGAAATATACCTGTTAGTGGTATAGGAAATAAACCTACCAGTCTTGGGGTTTTCTTCTTTGGGAGACACAATGCATACACTAATTTTAATTAACTCAGAATTTGTTTGAGAGAGAATTTCAGGCAGATACCTGGTATATAGATAGGGCTCAAAAACTATTTCCTACATTGAATGGAATTTAATTTCTAATCTGGGGAACACCAAGCCCGCAGATCATGGGCACAGAGAGCAGATGTGTTCTGTGTGGCCTGAAGGGCTCCCCTGAGTGAGGGGAGGCCTGCCCTAGGAGAAGAACCCAAGCATGGCCCAGCTCAGGTTGCAAGAGGCTTCTGGGAGGGGAGACTAAAGGAAGTTGTTTTAATTCTCATAGGTTTTATTTATTTTCTTGTTTGTCCATGGAGATAGTAATGCCAGACCTATTTCACAGTTGTTTTTAATACATATAGCCTTCAAACAGATACATACACGATAAATAAGATACCACTGTGTTTCCTCTCTCATTGACACGTAAGACAAAGACGCTGAGGCTCTTCCCACGTGGGAGAGGACTGCTTGCTGAGGGTCCCTCACTGGGACGTGCCTGCAGTTTTCCTTCTGATGCTGTCACAGCTGTTTTACGTTTAGAGGGGGGCAGAATTGGGATATCTGAAACCTTCCATTTGGCTCTCAAAGCTGGCAGCCCTCTTACAAAGTGAAAACATTATAAAGAGCTCAGATGATCTCATAGGTCTTTCCTACCTCTGAAAAGATGGTGTGATTCACATATATTTGACATAAACGTACCAGGTTGTGATGATCTGCCTCATTATGCTCAGTGGAAGAGTGGATTCACCAGCAATAATACTGTGAGGATGTAAAAGCATGACCTCTGCTTAAAACAGAAGGTTGGAGTGGGTTGTTTCATGGTGAAAGCAACACACGATGACTCAAGGCTCTGAATTTCTAATCACAGATCTGTAACCTTGTGTGTGACACTGGGAGGCTTACTAGTACCTTCAAGAGTACCCTTAATTTGCACGTGCTGGTCATCCACCCTTAAAAGCCTTGTAATAAGTCCTTCCTCTGAGAACAGTGTGGGAGGTAATTAATGGTTAATAGTTCTAAAGGGGAAGCCATCTGTGTAGACTGCCAAATGCCCAGGATGCCTGAGAGTCTAGTAGCTGGAGCTGCTAGAAGAATGTAACCCACACTGCTTTTCCCCTTTGAGTCAACCGTCCACCCAGGCTGGCACCATTGAACAGACTTTCTGCAAAGAAGGGTATATATTCTATTTACTCTGTCCAGCAGGAGGTACCACTCATGACTCTTGAGCATTTGAAACATGGCTGCTGAGGCTTAGGAACTGAATTTTACATTTGATTTAATTTTAATTAAAATGTCTACATAAATAGTCACATGTGGGTAGTGGCTACCATATTGGATTGCAAAGCTATAGCCAATTCAAAGTGTCTACACCAAGGTGAGGTTGAGAAAGTAGTAAAAAATAAATTAACTAATAAATTAACTAATCAGTCTTTATGTTCAAAAGAGTTTTTTTCCCTCCACCTTTTTTTCCAAGTTGGTGGGAGGAGTAGCTGAAACCTGAGTCTAAAGGAAGAGATTACCCCCCCCACACACACACACACAAAAACTTCCCCCACATTTCAAGAGTGCTATTTCCCTCTTTTCATGGGTATTCAAATGAGAAGACTTCTAAACTCACGAAGAAAAACTAAGCCAGACTGTTTTATTCTAAAGCAAAACTCTTCTATACTAATCAGAGAAAATAACCAGTAAGATGTCTCAAAAAAATTAAAAAAAATTAACCTCGCTCATTACTATTCTCTGATCATCTCCGAGGAGACCTACAAAGGCAGAAATTACACGGCTGGCTGCCTGTCACTGTTCTGCTTGAATCCCCAGACCCATCCCCTCCAGCTCCACACCCCTCCTCCACTGGACAACGCAACTGATAACCAAAGTCAAAATCACAGACGAAAGTGCAGGCTCCCATTCCCTCCAGACACAGGGTGTCTTTTCTTTTCTGCCTCTTTCATGTAAATCTGTGGCAGGATGTCCTTCAGGACATCACCTGCAAAGCCTTGCCTTGAGATGGCACCTTCCTGCCTCTGGCAGCATTCTCGCAGTCCTGCTCAGAGCTTTGAGCAGGGAGTGGCTGCTCTCCCCAACATGCGTCCTCAACCCTAGAGTGAACTTACTCCAAGTCTTCATGGGTTAACGAATTTATTCTTCCTGCATGCCTTAGCTTATCACTGCCTTGTCTTTTGCATATTTGCCCCCCCTAAATAGTGCATTTCTCAGGAAATCTAAGCTTGAATAATGGAAGAGGGGTTCGGTCACTGTAATTCTCCTTATGCAACAGCCAGTCAGATGCAATTAGGGGCTTAATTAGGGACTATCTATGCTTCATGATAATGGTTAAAAGACCATTAGACTCAATGGGATTTTTACACTTTTGGGATTTTAAGGTACTTTTCAGTCCAATATAACCCAGGAAACAAAGTATCTTTAGCCCTCTTAGGATTCATTCATTGAGGGGAGTGGGCCTGGTTTGCTTATTCTGCAGGGGTTCAGAATCCCTCCTGTATTTTTCAGGTTGACGGCTGGACGATTTGAAGGTTAGAAAAACAGCCCTGAACCCAGAGGGCAACTGTATGACTGGCACAAGAGGAAGAAAGACAGGAGGATTGTTGGGTCCTATTTCCTCAACAGTGAAATGTAAAGAGGATAAAAATGCTTATTCATGAAATAGTCACAGTGCCCTGCCAAAGACTGATAAATAAGATAACCAGGACTGTGTGAGAAGCTTTGCAGCTTCTGAGTTGGGAGCCAGGTGAAAGTCAAGTGCCTGATGAACAATGGCTCATCACCGCCTTGCTTCCCCCACCCCCCGGCTTCTAGTTTATGTCCTTGTATGGTTATTTTCCAAAGAGGTTAAATAGAAAACCATTTATTTTGCTCCTGAATTCATCTTTAGCTGAAAGACTAAAGTATAAACAAATAACAATTCAATTAAAATTTAATGCTGAATTAGCTAAAAAAAATATGCTCATTCTTTTCCAAGTTAAAAAGTCTAAAACAGAAAAAGCAGTGATTCTTGAAGTGAGGTTCTTGGATCAACTGCAGCAGCATCACCTGGGAAACTGATAGAACAGTAAGTTCTTGGGCCCTACCTTGGACCTTTGCGAACAGCCAGTCTCGGGGTGGGACCCAGCAATCCACAAAAACCACCACATGATTTCACAGGAACATTTGAGAACCGCTACTTTAAATCAATGTTGGAATCATGGAGACTACTCAGTGCTTTGCTAAACCCAATTCAAGGGGAATCCCCAGAATGTCCAGTTTTCCCAAGTCTACAAATAAGGTCTGACTGAGCACTACACAGATCCAGTGAAAGTTACTGAGTCGTGTCTGACTCTTTGTGACCCCATGGACTATATAGTCCATGGAATTCTCCAGGCCAGAATACTGGAGTGGGTAGCCTTTTCCCCCTCCAGGGCATCTTCCCAACCCAGGGATCAAACCCAGGTGTCCCGCATTGCAGGTGGATTCTTTACCAGCTGAGCCACAAGGGGACACAGATCCAGCCAATGAATAAATCCCTCATTCTGAGTTCTAACAATCCCGTAGTCATGCTACCTGGGATCCTATCAAGCACCTGGAATCTGATCAAGTCTTCCAGGACACCTGGAAGGTGCCAGGGTGGGGTGGTCTGGGGCTTCTGAGCTGAGCCACACAAGCTCATTGACAGAGAGGTCCCAAAGGAGCAGAGTGGGTACCAGTGATCACGGAACTCTATGAATTTTCCATCATTCCTTTTTCAGGGAGGGGAACAAATGTTTAGTACTTTTCCATCACTGTTTCACATTTAACAATCAAAAGAGCGTGCCTACAATTTTTTTTTTCCCCAAACAGGGCATCATTGCCGATAACCCTTGTCAGCTGCGCTAAGCTGCTCACCCCTCGTGGTGTGTTGGGTGACAACAGAGTGTGGCATCTAGACAATTCCCTGCTAACATGTCTGGCTGCTCCTTTCTTAGATCCCCAGTCTTTGATCGCACTGCTCATTTGCCAGTGTGATCCCAGGCAGACAGTTTGGCCTTACTCAGTCCTTTCCTACTCCACCACAACCACCCTTCGAGATTGTGAGGGGAATTATTCAGACTTTGCCATCCAATGATATAAACTGCTGTCTGGTAACAGCGTTTGCTAGTCTTTGTGTGCCCCAAGAACAGAAAAGCACCAGATGCACCATTGCATTTTATGATATTTTTCATCACGAGAAAAACCTCCATCCTGAGAAAATTGGAAACACAAACTCTCCTCAGAAACTTTTCTCGCTTTAAATCGCACCTCTCATCACGACCTATTACACCCACACAGTCATGTGCCATAGGCACTGTCTCCAACATTTCAAAGGCTCGAAAGCTATTTTTAAACCCCAAATGCAATGTAGGTTGCTATTCTATAAAGCACTTTTTAAGGAAGAACAAAGTAAAAGAGTCCCATTTATGCATGGGGGCAGTTTGCCAGCTCACCAAAAGATTGAACACAGCTGTCGATGAGATCGTCCAGGCTGGCTCCTTTGGCGAAATGTCCCAGAGGCACCATCATTCGGAACTGGGTGATCTGGGCCAGGCTGGGATGGGAGGGAAGGGGGCTGCTGGTGGGTTTCGCCTCTAGTCTCCCTTTAGGGGCTGCTCTGCAGCCATGAGATGGTTTCCTAGGGAAAGAGAAGAGGCAGAGAATGAGAGCAGGGCAGCCAGGGGACAGACCACACTGACAGCTCCGTACTCTGTAGGCAGATGGAGCAGAAAAGGAGATGAAACAATTAATCCCGGGAGTTGGGCTGATAAGACATACCCCTCCCACTCGGTAAAGGCACCAAGTGGACTGGTTGGCTGTTAAAGGGATATCTCCCAAGTAAACAGCAAGGTGAGATTTCAGGGGTGCAAGCAGGGCTCTTCAGCCTGAGACTGGGGTTGCTTTGGCCTGCTTTCTCCAGTTCTTGAAGGGGAGAGGCAGACTCATGACCATCCTGGCAGGTTTTAGCTCTGAGCAATAAATTTTTATTTTAGCCCAGAGACCACTGACTTGGGTCTTAAGAATTGTTTCAGTTAGGTCCCATCTTCAGCTAAATTCATCCATCTTGAGCAGTACCAGAGTTATTGTTGAAAGTCAAGTGGCCTCAAAAACATGTTTAAGGATGTGGGGAGGAGAAGACAAAGACAGGGGACCTGTGTGCAGGGGGTGAGGGTTATGGAGGTGGTGTTTAGATAATAAGCTAAATCTTGGTGGGTTCTAAGATTCTGTTTTTCATTATTGATAGTCATTGAGTCATTTTTATCATTAAACATCATTCTATCAAGTCCTTACTGATTATGAGAGCTTTATTCCAGACATGAATGCAAAAGGACAAGTCTGAATCTGGAAATGGCTTAGTAGCCCAATAGGTCAGCTTCATCCACTTTCACTTAGCTTTATCTTTGGTCATGACCTCAAGAGTAAAAGTCAAGTTGTTGCAAAATATCAATAGGTTAACTGAGCGTTTTATTTTTTCTTCCATTAAAAAAATAAACATAACATACACAGAGACATATCTATCATCTCTGAAGGTTTACTAATGATAGGTATTGTTGCTGGTAACTCCTTTGAACATATTCTCCCCTTCTTACTGTGTCTCTGGCTATCATGTTTATTACCAGAGAATTATACCTTAGATCCATAACTTCAATTACACATATTTGATAAACATATGACCGCATCAATTAATCAATAAGTACTTATTCTATGAGTAACACACATATGACAGACCAGAGAGGACCCATGAGACAGTCTGTGAAGGTACTCTGCAAACTATAAAGCACACTCATTATATGTCAGTTGTTGTAGTATGAAGGTCATCTGCAAGTTCCTTAATACAAAAATCTAGCTGGAGAATAAGAACCAGACCAAGAAAAGATAGCTCTACAAATCTTAAATAACTGGCCTGTGAATGTCAAGGGCAAGAAGTGTGATGTTCTCAGAGGAGGGAGAACCAGTTCCAGGTGGAATGTTGGGGAAAGCTGTAACTGACAAGATGTAATGTCACCCAGAAGGGGCTGAAGAAGTACTTGGATCAAAATAAAATATTGACATACATGTGGATTTGGTGAAACCACCCTGTTAAAAGACAATGGGACCACTTACTGCACAGCCAGACTTGTGGAGGGAACACCAGGCCCTTTGAGTTCCTTTTCAAAGTAGCTCCAGAACACTGGTCTGGCACTGGCTGCTGCCCCCTGTTCTGACCTAGGATGGGCTCAGTGAAGTCCAATCAGAAACTGGCTCTTAGGATCTGCTAGCCCAAGGCAGTGATTTCTGAAAGATCAAGTTGGTATTACAGGACTTGATCAAGTTTCTGGCCACTACTGATTTTCACCCAGGCCCTGTGATGGCCCCAAGATCAGATCAGTATCTGAAAATGAAAGGAAACAGTAATGGCCACCGAACGAGTGCCTCTGATAACAGCAGGCTCTGTGAGGGAGATTTACATAGTCTTCAAAGCTTACAGCCAAGATGTTATCTCCATTTCACGATCTGAAACTGAGTCTAAAAGAGGCTAAGTGACACAGACAAGGCTGTATAACTCATATGTACTAGATCTGGGACTTGTACTTGGCACCTCTCTGATTCGGCTTAATAAATATTTACTGTGCCTGGAACTGTGCATCTTTCACTATTTCAGAATTAGCAAAAAGCTGGAGAGCCCCTCCGAGGTCATTCTCCAACCCTTCAACCATGCCTGTGGAAGTCCCGGCTTGGAAAGACAATGGGATGGGGCCCCAGTGCCGAGCCAGGTAGAAGCCAGGCCTCCTCTGCCCATGCCATGCTCTCTTCCCACCGCAGAAGCAGTGATGATCCTAAGCTTAGCACTGGTTATCCACTGTTGGGATGAGTCGGCTTTTAGCCTTAGCTGCTGTCTGTTCACCTTTAAGACCTCCTCCCAAGGCAGAGTTGGGAAAGATGAAAAGAAAGTTCTTCTGGTTAGAAGTCTTTTTTTTTTTTTTTTAAATCTCATATGCCTTCCACATTCTCTTAAGCTCGGAGAGATGAGGCCACAGCAATGAGGCTGTCTCCATATGCAGCTCTTCCCTCTAGGACTGGGAGGTGGCTGTCCACCTCTGTCTCTCAACTGGCCAATCCTGGAAAAATTCCATTTTCTCCCTCAGTTGATAGCATCAACCATTCAGGACTCTGAAGACAGCCCTGACTCTAATCCGAGTAACGTTTCCCAGTGTCACCTGAAGGGGAAAACCACTTTGGTCCAGGAGGTGATTTTCAAAGGTAGATGCTTTTCCCAGAACTAGGAGGGGCTGGTAACATTTACCCAAAACGAAGGGAGTATTTAGGGAGGAGGAAGGTGAGAGATGCAGTTGGCAGAGAGGCTGCTGAGACTCGGAGGGCTTGGGCAGGAGAAACCAGGGAGAACAGAAACTGCTAAAACCCAGACAGCATTCAGAGAGGCCGGGAAGATAAGTATGTGCACCATAAATTAGAAAACTGGACACTTTTGTTGTGCTATCTCTTGACTGGCTGCTTTGTGACAGACCTTCAAATTGTTCTGTCTTTTCTGGTGAAATGGCTATACATAAGAATTTATGAATCACTTTCTTTTAGGCAGGTCTAAGGGTGTTTTTCCAATCCATAGCACCAACAGCCTCTAAGTCTGCAAACGCTTATGTATTTTTAAAGGATGGAAGGCAAATGTTTCCTCACCAGCTTAACAAAAAAAAAAAAGAAAAAGAAACAACTTGTAAGTGTTCCCTGAGGCTACAGCTGGTTAAGGCCCTATCTAGTTTGCTGAAGGAGATTTTCAAAACTCTGAGCTGATTCAGGTGCTGTCCTCTCCAGCCTCAGGTACCCCAGTGGAGGTCACAATTTTGGGTTGAACTTTTTATGAAATTCGGCCTAGAAGAGTGAGGGGAGAAATGGACAGAGAACGAAGGGAAACTCCCACAGTTTTCTTTGCAGTGAAAGATGGCTTTTAAAATCGGCTTTTAGTGAGGATTTCTTCCAGTCCTGTCCTCTCCCTCCTCCCATAATACAGGCTGAATTTAATTTACCGGAGCCCCCTCCTCTCAATCCCAGGCAGAAAACAGCGCTGGACCTTCACGGGCAGGGCAGGGCATAAGGGGCCAAGAGGTAACCCTTTTAGTTCCAGGAGGCCCAGCAGGGCAACGCTTCCTGCTGGACGGGGCATGTCAGGTGCAACAGAGTCTGCGTGGATGGAGGTGGGAAGAGCCCAGCTCGCCTGGCCCTATGCTGAGCTCAGGCAGCTGTCCGGTTCTGGCCCTTTGGGGAACAAACTCAAAGTTGCCCAGCCCCTCCGGGCCTCTTTACCCTGCCAACAGATTTTTGACTCACGGTCACTTTTCCTTCATTTTCTGTCACCCCAAGTCCCTCCTGAAACATGTCCCTAGGATCACGGTAGGTGAGGGGACTGTAGGTTTCCCCCCAAACGGCTGCGTGCCTCGCCGACCCCTGCGCCCTGGTGGCAAACGCAGTTGGATTCCAGACATCCGCGGGGCCGGACGGGCCGCCAGGTGGCGCTGCCAGGGCCGCGGCAGGTGCGCGGGGCGCGGAAAGTCCGCGAGTGGGAGTCCCATGGGCCCAGCTCCGAGGGACCCCGGATCCAGTCGTTTAGCGCGATTCCGGGTCTCGCCGGATCAACTCAGGGCGCGCGTCCGCACAACCGGGCTCCCTCCCCAGCCCATCGGGCGAGATGCGCTGGGTGGTCCGGGCGCGTCCGTCCCTCGAGCCCGTCGCCCTGGACTAACACGAGACCCCGGGAGGCCGCCGCCCTCTGCACCTCGGGCCCGCAGCTTCCCATAGAAGGTGGCGCCGTGCCAGCCACCCGGGGTCGTGCGCGCCGTGTCCCCTGCCCCAGGAAAAGAAACAGGCGCGCCTACTCACCGTGGAGCTTCTCTCGCTTTGCCCAGGGTGCCCATGGCCGCAGCCGCGCTCCCCGAGCCACCTCACCCAGCGCGGCGGGACTGGCTCGGCGGGGCGCGGCGCATCGCCGCTGTCACCGCCGCCGCCGCCGCCTGCCGAGCTCCTCCGCCCCGGGTCTTCTCGTCCGGGCCGCCCACCCGCCGCTCTCCCAGCTGCGCGAGCCCGACCGCGGCGCACCGCAGCACAAACTTTGAGTGAGCGCGGCCCCTCGCCCTCCTCCCTGCGCGCGCGCACAGTCTGCCGCACCACCACCTGACAAGCGCTGATGGTTATCGCCCGAGGAAATGTGTGGCGCTCTTAGCTCTTCCTCGAAACCTGCCCTCACTACTCCGTAGTCCCCGGAGGCCTTCGCCTCCCTCCACTCTCGCCTTTTGCTCCCGGTGCCTGCATCGGCCCGGGACTGAAGTCGGAAGCGGAGCTGGAGGGGCGGGGAGGCTCCAGGTGCCCTGGATCCCACCCAGCCCGCGCCAGGAGTACGGGTGGGAGCCGGAGGAAACGGGCCTCGGTCGATGGCTCTCAGGCAATCCCCACCTCCTTCGCCTTCCCGAATTTCAGTCCAGGCTCCCAAAGACCTCTTATCCCCTTGCCAGCCTCTCTTGTATACATCGGATCGCAGAGTCGAGGGTGGGGTAAGGAACGAAAACAAAGTTGTGGGTCCGCCTTAGCCTGTGCTTTTGAGTATCATCTTGTTAGTAATTAGCAACTGGGCTGGAGATACTTGTTCTGCACTCCGAGGTACACTCCAGATACGATCCATATCAGGGGAGACGCAGCTGCGCGGCCTTTGTTGGGTATGGGACTGAAGGGCACAGAGCTGGGGAGGAGTGGGAGAACTTTCTGACGGCAGATATGATCAAGAATGGTAAAAAGATAGTGATGACAATAGCAAATGTTGACTGAGTACCTTGTGCTAAGTGCTTTCCTCATTTACACCGTGTTCCCCAAATACCAAGAGGTCACTGTTTTAAAGATGAAAATATTAATATGCTTCCCATCATACCACTAGTACACACCAGAGAGGACCACGACCTGTGCTGAGATCTGGCTGACTCCCTGTAGTGGCTGTGGGACTGTCCTAATAACAAAACCGTTATCACCGTCACATGCCTTAACTCCAGCCTAATTAGTAAGTTCCTTCCCAGCCATGATGTTCTGGACCTTAAAGCCTCATATGTATATGCCACCTTATCCTAAAAAGGAAATTCAAGATAGCTTACAAAGTTGCATAATTCACCAAAAGAAGTGTATGAAATGAAATGGAATGTGAAATTAAAGTACATAAAATAGAGACAGAAATGAAAGGTTGTTGGTCTTTTGTTTTTTAAAATGCAACTCATAGAACAAGTGGGACCAGAGACATTTTCTCTCATGTTCAAAAGGAGGCCTTGTCTAAAGTTCAATTTCTGTCAAAAAATTGACAAAAATACAAGACAAAAAAAAATTGCTCATGAGATCAACTCTTCTGATGCGGAGACCAAAAAGAAATTTGAGAATGCTCATGAACATTGGGTAACAGACCAAAGTTCTCAGTCACAGCTGTATACACAACTGAAGAATATTTGGATGCCTAATATTAAATTCTTCTATTGACCATGATGGCTACTCCATTTCTTCTGAGGGATTCCTGCACGTAGTAGTATATATAATGGTCATCTGAGTTAAATTCACCCATTCCAGCTCATTTTAGTTCACTGTCTCCTAGAATTTCAACGTTCACTCTTGCCATCTCCTGTTTGACCACTTCCAATTTGCCTTGATTCATGGACCTGACATTCCAGGTTCCTATGCAATATTGCTGTTTACAGCATCAGACCTTGCTTCTATCACCAGTCACATCCACAGTTGGGTATTGTTTTTGCTTTGGCTCCATCCCTTCATTCTTTCTGAAGTTATTTCTCCACTGACCTTCAGTAGCATATTGGGCACCTACTGACCTGGGGAGTTCCTCTTTCAATATCCTATCATTTTGCCTTTTCATACTGTTCATGGGGTTCTCAAGGCAAGAATACTGAAGTGGTTTGCCATTCCCTTCTCCAGTGGATCACAAAAAGGATCTTCACAACCCAGATAATCACGATGGTGTGATCACTCATCTAGAGCCAGACATACTGGAATATGAAGCCAAGTGGGCCTTAGAAAGCATCATTA
>SJYW01029302.1:299384-312469 GCA_006410735.1 Raphicerus campestris
GACTTTATTTTGGGGGGCTCCAAAATTACTGCAGATGGTTACTGCAGCCATGAAATTAAAAGACACTTACTCCTTGGAGGAGAAGTTATGACCAACCTAGATAGTATATTGAAAAGCAAAGACATTACTTTGCCAACTAAGGTCCGTCTAGTCAAGGTTATGGTTTTTCCTGTGGTCATGTATGGATGTGAGAATTGGACTGTGAAGAAGGCTGAGCACCAAAGAATTGATGCTTTTGAACTGTGGTGTTGGAGAAGACTCTTGAGAGTCCCTTGGACTGCAAGGAGATCCAACCAGTCCATTCTGAAGGAGATCAACCCTGGGATTTCTTTGGAAGGAATGATGCTAAAGCTGAAACTTCAGTACTTTGGCCACCTCATGCGAAGAGTTGACTCATTGGAAAAGACTCTGATGCTGGGAGGGATTGAGGGCAGGAGGAGAAAGGGACAACCGAGGATGAGATGGCTGGATGGCATCACTGACTCAGTGGACGCGAGTCTGAGTGAACTCTGGGAGTTGGTGATGGACAGAGAGGTCTGGCGTGCTATGATTCATGGGGTCGCAAAGAGTTGGACATGATTGAGCGCCTGAACTGAACTGAACTGAATATTAAACTATGACACTCTTCCAGACTTACACTGAATATGCATATGTATATATGCTAAGATGATAAACACACACCTTTATATGAATGCATAATTATATGTAAATATATTTAAATAGACAGACTACTGGGTGTATACACATAATACTGAGCAGTTTCAGGTAGTTGCATACAACTATACGCCCGCAGTTCATTATGTAGTAAGTACAGAAATGATTAGCTATTAGTTCACTCGAGAAACGAGTCTTGCTGAGTTTTCTAAAGAAAGAGGCCTGCACCTGCCTAGGAAGCTGCTTTTTCTCAGGCTTCCTGAGAGCTGTGCATTCTGCCTGCACCTGACTAGGTTTCTGGGCCCAGCTGAACTCTTTGAAGGGGCTTTCTGGTTGTTCCTACTTGAGCAATTTGTCTTTTCTAAACACCTTAAAAATCAGATGTTAGCTCCGTCTCTTTATTCACCTTCAGCCATGTGGTTAGTCTCCCTGGTCCTGTCTGAGGCGCCTCTGACCTCAGGAACAAAGCACTCCTTCTTTACTTATGTTCTCTTATCCTTTCTTCTGCTTCTCTAAACAACCCTCTGATAGGTAGTAGTCAATGTCTCTGTAACAGCTGAGAAATGCTGGGGACCACTGTCGTCTTCTGCTTACCCTTTGGGTAAGGTCATTCCTTGGGATACTTTCTCTGATATTCTTTCTTCACTCAACCAGATATCCCTGGACTTTTTGCTCAGCTTTTTGTGGCTTAGAAGCCTCTGCAACTAAAAATGCCTGCTTTCACCAGATTTTCTAAATGACCCACTACTCAAATTAGATTTTTTTTCCCAAAATTAGGTGTTTTTAATTTCTTCTATGACTTCAACAGGACCCAAATGACTCCTGAGTCTGGATATCTAACCTTGATATCTAACATCCCAAAACNGAGTCTGAGTGAACTCTGGGAGTTGGTGATGGACAGAGAGGTCTGGCGTGCTATGATTCATGGGGTCGCAAAGAGTTGGACATGATTGAGCGCCTGAACTGAACTGAACTGAATATTAAACTATGACACTCTTCCAGACTTACACTGAATATGCATATGTATATATGCTAAGATGATAAACACACACCTTTATATGAATGCATAATTATATGTAAATATATTTAAATAGACAGACTACTGGGTGTATACACATAATACTGAGCAGTTTCAGGTAGTTGCATACAACTATACGCCCGCAGTTCATTATGTAGTAAGTACAGAAATGATTAGCTATTAGTTCACTTGAGAAACGAGTCTTGCTGAGTTTTCTAAAGAAAGAGGCCTGCACCTGCCTAGGAAGCTGCTTTTTCTCAGGCTTCCTGAGAGCTGTGCATTCTGCCTGCACCTGACTAGGTTTCTGGGCCCAGCTGAACTCTTTGAAGGGGCTTTCTGGTTGTTCCTACTTGAGCAATTTGTCTTTTCTAAACACCTTAAAAATCAGATGTTAGCTCCGTCTCTTTATTCACCTTCAGCCATGTGGTTAGTCTCCCTGGTCCTGTCTGAGGCGCCTCTGACCTCAGGAACAAAGCACTCCTTCTTTACTTATGTTCTCTTATCCTTTCTTCTGCTTCTCTAAACAACCCTCTGATAGGTAGTAGTCAATGTCTCTGTAACAGCTGAGAAAGGCTGGGGACCACTGTCGTCTTCTGCTTACCCTTTGGGTAAGGTCATTCCTTGGGATCCTTTCTCTGATATTCTTTCTTCGCTCAACCAGATATCCCTGGACTTTTTGCTCAGCTTTTTGTGGCTTAGAAGCCTCTGCAACTAAAAATGCCTGCTTTCACCAGATTTTCTAAATGACCCACTACTCAAATTAGATTTTTTTTCCCAAAATTAGGTGTTTTTAATTTCTTCTATGACTTCAACAGGACCCAAATGACTCCTGAGTCTGGATATCTAACCTTGATATCTAACGTCCCAAAACATGTTTCCAACTGGTCGCCTCCTTGAATTGTCCCTCAAGGCTTCCCCTCCATCTCCACCCCCACATGGCTTGGCCCCAGTTATCTCTAAACCTGAACACATGTCATAGTTTCATAAATGGCCTTCCTAGGCCATGGCACCCCACTCCAGTACTTTTGCCTGGAAAATCCCATGGGTGGAGGAGCCTGGTAGGCTGTAGTCAATGGGGTCTCGAAGAGTTGGACACGACTGAGTGACTTCACTTTCACTTTTCACTTTCATGCATTGGAGAAGGAAATGGCAACCCACTCCAGTGTTCTTGCCTGGAGAATCCCAGGGACGGGGGAGCCTGTTGGGCTGCCGTCTCTGGGGTCGCACAGAGTCAGACACGACTAAAGTGATTGAAGTGACTTAGCAGCAGTTCTCTAATCCTTTTTTCCTGTTGTTTTCAGAATTACCTGATCATGTCATTTCTTTGTTTCCAAACTGCCGAGGAATTCTCCTGTTGCCTACAAAATAAAAGACAAAGTTCTTAACGTTGCTCACCTTCACAGCTAACCAAACCTGTTCTGCCCGGCAGGTACCTGACCTCTTAGGTCATGACCTGGTCACTGTCGGTAACTGCTGTGCCCTTGCAAGCCTCAGTGCTTTTGCTCCTGTACTTGCTCCCACCTGCCATCTCTTTTCACCTAGATGCACAAAGGCACAGTTATGCCAAACTCATGTCAAACTGGCAGTTCGCCCTATAGAATACACACAAGGCTGCTTCCCCAGGGCAGAGGGATAAAAATCCACTTTGCAGAATCTGCCTGATGACTGGTTAGGCTTGGAGAAGCTATTGTCCACCAGAGCTTCCACTACGTGGTCTAATATTTTTCCATCCATTTGAGATACGTTGTCTGGTTCCCTACTGAAGTGTCAATACTTGGCACTGAAAATCTGAAGGAGACCAGGACAGACAAGAGCCTTGTTCACATGAGCTTACATGTCTAATAAATAGACAGTATCCAAGTCCAAGTATGCCATGATGTTACATCCTGATTTCCAGAAGCTGCCCCTGCAGTTGGGTTACTCCTGCCCTTATGGGACATCATGGGCTATTGAGGTGCCCACATGCATCAGTGAAGACAGAGCTGCCACATTTAGGGATACATAGCACTACAGGTGGCTCAGAGGGTGAGGCGTCTGTCTACAATGCTGGAGACCCGGCTTCGACCCCTGGGTCGGGAAGATCCGCTGGAGAAGGAAATGGCAACCCACTCCAGTACTATTGCCTGGAAAATCCCATGGACAGAGGAGCCTGGTAGGCTACAGTCCATGGGGTTGCAAAGAGTTGGACATGACTGAGCAACTTCCCCTCAGTCAAATCAATCAAGCACTACAGGAGAGTGAAGAGAGATGGGGACAGAAAAGGAGGGAGGGGATGTGGCACCGTCATTTCCTCCTTCGCTGAGCTGCGCTTTTGTTTCTGAGACGGGAGAATTGGTCTCAGTATTTTATTATTGTGACTGGCTGCCCCGCAGTGAACACTGCATTCCTGTTGCTGCTTACCTTGACCAAAGCTAGGGAAACTGCCCATGTGAGAGGCAGCTTCATTTGCTATGGGCCTGTAGTTTGGCGCCTTGTGGTTGGACTCCTGCATGATTCTTTGTCCTCAGGATTGTCTTGTGTGTGCAGCCCATGGTTTTCTGAGAGTCTCTCCATCTGTGGGCCAGCTCTTCTGGAGAACATTCTATCTTCCTCAGGTACCCCCAGGATTCTCCGTAGGGAGTTTGATGAATGTCATGTAAATGATATTTTAAGATAAATCACCCCATACCTAGTCTCTGTGCATATCCACTTTTGTTTTCAGCTGAAGGATGCTGCTTGTCCCTTCCCAGAGGCCCAAGCTCTCTTACAAGTCATATTTCTTTACATCATGGAGCCTATATTTTTCATTTGGTTTTGGAATTGTTTCAGGATATTAACAAACAAATAGAGATATATTTTGTCTCATGGATTTTGCTCTTAGGTGAATGGGGGTCCCTGGAAAACTTTGAACATAGGAAAGAAGGGATCCAAATTGTGCTTTACTGGGTCTGGCTGCTGAATTCCAAAGTGACTCATGGGAAGTAAGGGCAGGAGGTTCTCCGTGGAAGGGACCTTCATAATTTTCAGCTTCTGGGTCTGCCCAGTTGGTGGCTGTCAAACAGTTTTTAGTATTACTCCGTGGTGAGAAGTGTAATATCACATTTTTCACTCTGTGACTCAGATGTACATTTGTGCTATGCATCAAACTGAAACACAAGTTGTGTGAAACACGATCCTTTCAAAAATTTTTAAAATGGTATTAAAAAACAAATGCATATCAGGACCCCTAAAATTGATCCATCAGTTGGATGGGATCATATTATACAAAATGCAGTTCCAAGGCTTCCTCTCATGATAATAATACATCTCAATAGTTATCTCTGGGAAAGGGGAACTAAGTGACCATTGTTTCCCATTCTGTAACTTTTATTTTTGTATTGTGTGCAAGCATCTAATCCATCAATAAATCCTATTTTGAACCATTCTGGCATAGAATTTCTTGCTTTCTGATGCTGGCCCAAATGGCTTTAAAAAAAAATATAGAGGCTGAGACCAGGAAAGGTAACTTGTCAGTGAAACTGATTTGTTCAAGTTTATATATATATATATATATATATATAATCAAAGAGTATGTTTTCCACAAATACTTGGGAGGCAGAATAGCACAGCAGTTCAAAGTGTGAGCTCTGGAGTTAGACTGATTTTGAATTTCAGTCCTCATGCTTCCTTTGCAAGTTAATTTTTCTAGCCTCAGTCTCCATATGTGTAAAAATGGGTACAAACAAGCCCTGATCTATGCAGTTTTGCTAGTGATTACATGACATGGTTTATGCCTGGCATGGACTGACCACTGTGGACACATTGATGTTTTTAGTGCCTGGTTACAGGGACATAACGTGAATGTTTCAGGAACCTAGTGTTTTGCCACATCGAAGGGATACCTGCCCTCGTCTTGGTTGATGGGGAGCCTGCTTCTCAAAGGAAGTGAGGTGTGGGTTAAGATATAAAGGATGAGATGAATAGTGAACCAAAGGGAAGTGAGGAGTGAGAAGAGGTGAGGTGAGGCTGGTGTTTCAGAGACAGGGAAGGTGCAGAGGTAAGGAAGAAGCAGACCTAGGGCTTTGCTCTAACTAAACACAGGAACTACTCTGATTCTCTCCTACTCCCTGCAGATACATAAATAAGGCTCTCAAGTCTGACAGTCTCACTGCCTTTGCAGAAATCAAGAGGTTTCTCATCTTGAAGAATCCCCTGTGAGCTCCTTGAATCCCTTGCTCCACTTTAGATGTGATTCAATTAAGGCTACTTCCCAAGTTTGCCTTTGCTTAAGCTGAGCATCACTGCAGAGGGCTGAGTTAACTACCATTCAACACTGAGCTTCTTTTCAAATGGCTGCCCTGCAATCAGAACAGCAACAGTTGAAAAGCTAAAACTAGTTTAGTAATGCAACTGCTATTTTTAAAATCCTTATTGTGCACCCAGCACCACCCTAGCACTAATACTACTTAATCACTTAACACTTACAAAGACACAGGTAAAAGCTTGGAAAAAAAAAAAAAAAACACCAGTTAATAGAAAGATTCAAATGGCCTGGACCAACCAAAGGATGTGGTTTTCTGAATACAAAAACTGTTTAATATGTATTCAAGAAAGTGCTGTGATAAGCATAGTATTGAAAACTCCTGAGTATTAATAAAGACACTTGCATGTGAGCAATGAAGAAAATAATTGTAAATTAATATAGGTGGGTGCTTCTCTCACTGGGATCATCAGCAGACACGTGCTTAGTCCTTAAGGGTCTAGAAGACTCCCCCCCCATTTAAAAGGGGTCATATTTAAGAAATACTAAAGTAAGCTGCTTCACACACCGCTTACATTTTTACCAATTTATCTGACAGTGTTGGTTACCCCAGCACAGTCCCCTATGCCAAAGCCTAGTTTTCCATCCCACATGGGATGTTGTGTCTTTTTATTCAGTCGGATTCTTTGTTGTGGGAATAGAGAGTGAAACTCGCCTAGGCAGATAACACATCTAGGAAAGTGTAAATTGGGATGGGATAGTCTGACTTGCCTGACTCTGACTTTGCCTCTGGATGTAGAGTTATGAAGTGAGCCCAGCTAAAGAAGAGTGTGACTTAATCTTGTAGGCAGACTTAACCCCTGTATCCCCTGGCTAAAGAGATGGTGTTTCACAAATAATCAAGTCACCCAAGAGAGCAACATAAAATTAGAAGGGCATTGATTAAAAAACAAAGGTGAAGCCTTACATTTCCTCCAAGTATTGATCAAAACTGATCTGCCACCATGTCTAATTGGCAACAGACTCAAACACTTTGGTTGAAGTAATTTCTTGGCATTCATTCAACCGAAAACCAAAATTTACTGTAAAAGGAAACTATCTTTTTATTTTGTGTTGTTTTGTTTCTGCACCTTACATCAAACTGAGAAAACGTCCCTCTGAACTGCGTGTGCAGCTGGGGGAGTCAGCCTGGTGGCTTCATAAGTATAAATAGAGACCCAACTGTCAACCAAGGCAGTCAACCAAGTGTTCAGCTTAACTGATTTTTAAATTAAATCAATCGGTGAAAAAGATTGCCATATGTTGTGATAAATCCAATCAGTGCCCATTTCTGTGTGATCTTCAAGTCCCCAGAAATGAGGTTTTGCTTCCTGAGGTTACCTCATGCTGGCTCTCAATTTGGCTCATGCAGGTGTGTCCCAAGGCAGTGTGTGTTATTGCTCTGACATTGCCTGACTTTGGATGGAAGTGTGAAGAAGTCTGGGTTAGACTTGTTATAGAAATAGACAAGTTCTACATTATCAATATTGCAATTGTTTAAAAATTCCTCTTTTCTAAAAAACTGAAGTATAATTGACTTACAATGTTTTGATAGTCTCAGATGTACAGCATAGCAATTCAGTTACACTCATACATATATATATATATATATATATGTATCTGTTTTTCAGATTCTTTTCCCTTATAGGTTATTACAAAATACTGAGTATAGTTCCTTGTGCTATATAATAAAACCCTATTAAAAATCTAAATTGCTGTGACTTTTGTTCTGTACCATCCAGAGGAAGCACATGGGTCCTGTAGGAGGTGGGGTCCAGGTGGGTGAGTTTGCCCCAGGTTCTCCCCACCTTGGACCACTCTAAGCAGGAGCGGCAGGGCCACAGTGTGACATCTGGGGGCTCCTTCCTCCATACAAATATATTTTAAAATAAATTTTATGATTGCGTTGGCATAAAGATGAATAGAATCCAGATCAGATTCGTTATTATACATACAATCTTTGGTTTTTTTAAAACTAACGAAAACCTTTCTGTGGGCGCCTCTAAGTATTGCAAGCTCTCAGCCCCATACCTCCTGGATGAGTTGGCCCTTGGAGTGAGACTGGTTCCTTCATGAAAGATAGAGTGCTCTTTCCTGGCTCTGAGAGAGTAGTGGTTTCTGGCTTTTGGGAGATGTTGGTATAAAATAAGGGGAAAAGTGAGTTTCAAGGAGGGGCTCCCTCTGTCCCTTTTGAATGTACAATAGGCAGGCATATGAAAGGTGACCTGTAGGGCAGTGAAGTGAGAAATTGCACAGGAAGTGGAGGTTTGCCTGGGGGTGAGAAATAAAACTAGGGGCTTTGTAGGGTCACTCAAGCCCACAGGGCCTAGCTTGGAGAAACCAAAAACATAGTATTTACCGACCAAGTGGCTGCTGGTGTAGGGAAAAACAAATACTAGTTCTGTGCCAGAGAGTAAGTACCTACTGCTTTCATGTTAGACCTGGACTTGGTACTAGAGTACTCAGAGACCCAGCCAGAAAGGATCTGGCAGTCCTTGGTCTATTGCAGGAAGCAAGTTAGACTACTGGGAACAATGGGTCGGCAGTGAAAACAACCAACAAACTAAACTAAAAGGGGCCAGCTTACATCTTAAGCTACGCTGAGCTGGATTCTACGATCAAATAGAATATTTTTTATTTTTTTCTGTTTATCCTAGATTCCTCATGCTGATTCTATGAGCTGACATATTGAGCACTTCCTACATGTCAAGTACTGAGCCAAGAAACAAGTACACATTATTTCACATCATCTTTGCAAAAAGACTTTATGATGATCTACCATAGTTGTTCTCACTTTATATAGACGGTGGGTCGCGGGAGGTTTAAGGCTGAAAAAGGTTAAGTGACTCACCCAAAAACACACAACTAGTGAAATGTGAAGCTGTGTTTCAATTCAGTGTGATTTTGGAGCCCAAGCTTATCACTATTTTGTTACACCTCCCACTCATGATATATTAGATTTTACACTCAAAACAGTTGAGTTCGTTGGCTATAACCTATTAGAAAATTCTGAGTGAGGTAATGAGGATCAGTAACCAGAACTAACCATATTGTTCATGGCCTCAATAAAGTGTTGAGCTTTTAGCTGTCTTATCAACCACAAGTTATAAAACAGAGCATCAGGGGATCAAAATTTTGGTTGAGTGACACTGCTCCTTTAGAGCTCAAACTAGAACTGCCTCTGAAAAGATTTGGCCATTGATTAGGGGAGGGAAAGCCACTGAATTAGACTTCTTCAGGCTCATGTTTTCACTTTGAGCTATATGAAAAGTGAAAGTATAACTATTGTCAATGTGCTATTAATGCACTGGTGAGGGGCTTGTTACCCTATCATGTCACTTCTCAGATAACATGTACTACATCTCTTGTGTACATGTGTGTCTGCACCTGTGAATGTTTCCTTAGCAGAATGGGCTAAAAATGCAGTTCCTACTATGATTTCTTCCCCATGATTCCTTGTCTAGAGACTTTGGTCTTCTCTTAAAAAAAAAACACACACAAAAAACAAACCCCAAACGGGGAATTGTTGTATCAAGTGATTCAAGCATTACTCCTTCAGGCTTTCTTACTACCACCCGAGAGCTCTGATTTGTTTGCTTGTTTGCTCATTTGTGCAAATAGAGTTTTAGCTCATCATTATACTTGAAATAAAAATCTCATAACTGAGTTACTAATGGAACTGTACTCCAGTCTTAAAATTTACCCTCAACAGGNCCGAGAGCTCTGATTTGTTTGCTTGTTTGCTCATTTGTGCAAATAGAGTTTTAGCTCATCATTATACTTGAAATAAAAATCTCATAACTGAGTTACTAATGGAACTGTACTCCAGTCTTTAAAACTTACCCTCAACAGGTGTGGATATCTTTCTGAGGTGCTAATATGAGTTTAGTCATTTGGTCTAACCTGTCAAATTGGGAGTGAAGACTGATTCTGACTTCTGGTGTTTAGATTATTTTGTCTAGTTCCTCAGTTTCCCATTCTTTCCTGGAACATCCCAGAAAGCCAAGGTTCCCCGGATCCCCCCTCCTTGTTGTTCCACGTAGTATGCCTACAGCTTCTGATGCAGATTTGGACACTGAAGAAGAAAGGACTCTTGCCTATCTTGTTCTCAGCATAGAGCAATTGCATGCTGGAAAGTTCCTGACTCAGTGGTGCTGCTTCTTTTCCTGTTTCTCAGCCTGTCTGGAAGACTCACAGGTGACACATCAATTTCCCTTCCTTGCTATTTCCATCAGTGTCTCACCTTTCCTTTTACTCTTCCAAGACATCTGAGGACCGCTTCTTATTTTACTCTTCTGTCTAATGTGATATCTAGGATCTCTGCCAGCCCCAAGTGCACACGTGCATGTTAAGCTGCTTTAGTCGTGCCTGACTCTGTGTGACCCTATGGACTGTGGCCTGCCAGGCTCCTCTGTCCATGGAATTCTCCAAGCAAGAATACTGGAGTAGGTTGCTATGCCCTTCTCCAGTGAATCTTCCTGATCCAGAAATTGAATCCTGGTCTCCTGCTTTGCAGGTGGATTCTTTACCATGTGAGCCATGAGGGAAGCCCACCAGCCCCAAGAGTGCATGCCAAATCCTGCCCTTACAAACACTGGAACCCACGCAGGAAGGGTTAGATGGCCAACCATCCAAGATGCCTATAAGATGGGGGCTGGAGATAAGGAAGTATGTGGAGACACAACAAGTAGGAAGCCTTGCCTACTTTCCAGCTTCTGTTACAAAGAAGCATGATAGGTTCAGTCTCCTGAAAGCTTAGCTATGCCCCATCTTATTTCATCCTCTAGGGAAAGAGTTTTTTCTCTGAATAGTCTTGTGTTTTTTCTCTTGTCACTTGGAGGCAGGGGGCTGAGCTGCCTGAAGATGACAGCGGTCTTAATATTTGTTACACCATGACTTTACTAAGGCTGGTAGGCATCTGAGAGTCAGGGCTTGGCTTTTGATTCAGACTCTCAAGACCCAGCGTTTTTGGCAGATGGAGCTCTTTCTGAACAGCAAGTCATTGTTGAGTGACATGGATAGGACCAGGGCTAAAGGAAATTAGGGTTTCAAAAGACTGTCTAAAACAAAAGACCTTTCTGTCCTTGGTATTAGAATTTCATCCCTCTCTGAACCAAGGTTGCCCATTTTGCTGGGAGAAAGCACATGAAACTCTGCTGTCCTGAATCCAAGCACACTCTGATTTGCAGGTCAGCCACCATAGGAGAGGTGCCAAAAAGCTGCTTGCCATAAATTTCATTTGGAAAAGGAAGAAATCAATAACTCTTTCCAGTCTTATCTGCATTTACTCTCACCTTGTGTTTCATGAAGGGCATGGCTGTTACTACAGGTGTAAATCAAACAAAAAATAACATCATCCAGTATCTTTGATGAATATAGATGCAAAAATTCTCAACAAAATATTAGCAAAGAGAATTCAACAACACATTAGAAAAATCACACATCACACCCAAGTTGGATTCATCCCAAGGACACAAGCATATTTCAACATGTGCAAATCAATTAGTGTGATATTCTACATCAATAAAAGATGAAAACCACGTGATCAACTCAACAGATGCAGGAAAAGCATTCAATAAAGTTCAAATACATTCATGATAAAAACTCTTACCAAAATGAGCACAGGGAAAACATATCTCAACATAATAAAAGCTATTTATGGCAATCTCACAGCCAATATAATACTTAATGATGAAAAGCTAAAAGCTTTCCGGCTAAAATCTGGAATAAGACAAGGATGTTCACTTCTCTTTAACTTAGTATTGGAAGTCCTAGTCATAGCAATCAGATAAGAAAAAGAAATAAAAGGTATTCAAATTGGTAGGAAAGAGGTAAAGTCATCATTTCATGCAGAGGACATGATACTATATATAGAAAACATGAAAATCACTTGAACTGATAAAAGAATTCAGCAAGGAAGCAGGATGCAAGATTAACATACAGAAATTAGTTGCATTTCTTTACATTAACAGTAAAATAACAGAAAGGGGATGTAAAAAAACAATTCCTTTTAAAATCACATCAAAAAATACAAATAAACCTCATCAAGGAGGTGAATGACTTCTATGCCAAGAACTACAAAGTATTAGTAAAGAAAATTGAAGATGACTCAAAGAAATGGAAAGATATCCCATGTTCTTGCACTTCAAGAATTAACTAGAGTCTTTTTGTGTTTTTTTGGTTGCACCTTGTGGCATGTGAGATCCTCGTTCCCAATTAGAGATCAAACCGATGTACCCAGCAACTGAGGCATGGAGTCTTAACCATGGACCGTCAGGGAAGTTTGGATTGGAAGAATTAATAGTGTTAAAATTGCCATATTATTCAAAGCAATCTACAAATTTAATGTGATCTCTAACAAATTATCCATGATATTTGTCACAGAACTAGAACTAATAATCCTAATATTTTTACACAGGGCCACAAAAGATCCAGAATTGCAGATGTAATCCTTAGAAAAAAGAACAAAGCAGGAGACATAATCCTCCAAGACTTCAGACAATACTACAAAACTATAGTAATCAAAGTACAATGATACTTGTAAAATATAGGTATAAATCATGGGACATAATAGAGAGCCCAGAAATAAACCCACACGTTTATGGTCAATTAATCTTTGACCAACCTACCAACACCTACTATCTCACAATAAACTGTGGAAAATTCTGAAAGAGATGGGAATACCAGACCACCTGACCTGCCTCTTGAGAAACCTGTATGCAGGTCAGATAGCAACAGTTAGAACTGGACAAGGAACAACAGACTGGTTCCAAATAGAAAAAGGAGTACATCAAGGCTGTATATTGTCACCCTGCTTATTTAACTTATATGCAGAGTACATCATGAGAAACAATGGACTGGAAGAAACAAGCTAGAATCAAGATTGCCGGGAGAAATATCAGTCACCTCAGATATGCAGATGACACCACCCTTATGGCAGAAAGTGAAGAGGCACTAAAAAGCCTCTTGTTGAAAGTGAAAGAAGAGAGCAAAAAAGTTGGCTTAAAGCTCAACATTCAGAAAATGAAGATCATGGCGTCCAGTCCCATTACTTCAGGGGAAATAGATGGGGAAACAGTGGAAACAGTGTCAGCCTTTATTTTGGGGGGCTCCAAAATCACTGCAGATGGTGACTGCAGACATGAAATTAGAAGA
>SJYW01029307.1:1875-16029 GCA_006410735.1 Raphicerus campestris
CAAGCTGGAATCAAGATTGCCAGGAGATATATGAATAACCTCAGATATGCAGATGATACCACCCTTATGGCAGAAAGTGAAGAGGAACTAAAAAGCCTCTTGATGAAAGTGAAAGAGGAGAGTGAAACAGTTGGCTTAAAGCTCAACTTTCAGAAAACGAATATTGTGGCATCTGGTCCCATCACTTCATGGGAAATACATGGGGAAACAGTGTCAGACTTTATTTTGGGGGGCTCCAAAATCACTGCAGATGGTGACTGCAGCCATGAAAGTAGAAGACTCTTACTCCTTGGAAGAAAAGTTATGACCAACCTAGATAGTATATTCAAAAGCAGAGACATTACTTTCCTGACTAAGGTCCGTCTAGTCAAGGTTATGGTTTTTCCAGTGGTCATGTATGGATGTGAGAGTTGGAGTGTGAAGAAGGCTGAGTGCCGAATAATTGATGCTTTTGAACTGTGGTGTTGGAGAAGACTTTGAAAGTCCCTTGGACTGTAAGGAGATGCAACCAGTGCCTTCTGAAGGAGATCAACCCTGGGATTTCTTTGGAAGGAATGATGCTAAATCTGAAACTCCAGTACTTTGGCCACCTCATGCGAAGAGTTGACTCACTGGAAAAGATTCTGATGCTGGGAGGGACTGGGGGCAGCAGGAGAAGGGGACGACCAAGGATAAGATGGCTGGATGGCATCACGAACTCGATGGACCTGAGTCTGTGTGAACTCCGAGAGATGGTGATGAACAGGGAGGCCTGGCGTGCTGCAATTCATGGGGTCGCAAAGAGTCGGACACGACTGAGCGACTGAACTGAACGGAACTGAATGCATGTAACAGCAAGGATGCATCTCAGCTGTGCCAAGGAGAGATGTCAGACACAGAAACGTATGTATTGTATCATTTGATGTCACTGGATTTCTGAAAAAGCTCAACTATAGGCAGAGAAATTTGTCTGTGGTTGCCAGGGTATAGGAGTGCAGGAAGGAGTCCTAATGCAAATAGCCCAAGGGAGCATTTTCAAACCAATGGGACGATTTCTACGTTTTCTTGACGTGGTATTTACACAATGGTATGCGTATGTCAAAACTTGACACAAGGTAATGCTTTGAAGCATTGACTTCTACTGTATACAAATTATATCTCAATACTTCACTTTTTTAAAAAAAGGAAAAGGATCTCTCAAGTATCTAAATACTGGTTATTGTATCCATCTAGACCTTGAGCTCATAAACATAAAAATCTTATTTGGAATTCTTCCCAGACCTGGCCAACTTCCAGGATTCCCCATGATACCTTTGTACCCTATGACAGGACACAGATACTTGGTCTTAACCAGGTTTACAATTCCCTCTCCTTTACCTCAAATCAATATTCTTGGTGAGTTCTGTCCATTTTACTTCGAAAATGTCTAATGCATCTACTTTTTCCCATGTCCAAATCTGTTCTAGTCCAAAGCCCCCCTCCCCCCATTTAATTGTCAACCCCCTACTAATGGGTCTCTCACATCCACTCAGGGTGCCTGTCTCCCACTCACTGCCCTCTCCCTCCCTCTCTTACAGTTGCAGAACTGTTTATGACTTTCTAGATAAAGGTGACTGTCCTACACAAGAACTTGAAGGTATGGTCTAGCCCTTGCCCAGCTTGCTAACAACATGGAACGTAAAGAATCCTCTTCTCTCTCTTATGGGGCTTCATTCATACCCTCCAATTCCTCAAGCTTAGATTGTCCCATATTTCTGAAGCCTCTGGTTAGTAAACTCCTTCAAGCTAGGCTTCAACAGTATATGGTATGAGAACCTGTAGATATACAAGCTGGTTTTGAAGAGGCAGAGGAACAAGAGATCAAATTGCAACCTTTGTTAGATCATGGGGAAAGCAAGGGAATCCCAGAAACACATCTACTTCTAATTCATTGACTAGACTATCTCAAGGCCTCTGACTGTGTGGATCAAAGCAAACTGTGGAAAATTCTTAGAGATGGGAGTACCAGACTAGCTGACCTATCTCCTAAGAAACTCGTATGAGGGTTAAGAAGCAATAGTTAGAATAAAACATGGAACAAGAAACTGGTTCAAAATTGGGAAAGGAGTAAGACAAGGTTGTATAGTGTCACTCTGTTTATTCAACTTACATGCAGAGCACATCATGGGAAATGCTCGGCTGGATGACAAGCTGGAATCAAGATTGCTGGCACAAATATCAACAAGCTCAGATGTGCAGATCATACCACTTTAATGACAGGAACTGAAGAGGAACTAAAGAACCTCTTGATGAGGGTGAAAGAGGAGCGTGAAAAGGCTGACTTAAAACTCAACATTCAAAAATATAAGATTATGGAATCCAGTCCTATCATTTCACAGAAAACAGAAGGGGGGAAGTGGATGCACGGACAGATTTAATTCTGGAGGCTGTCTCTTATACACATCTCTAGAACAGATTTGGNCACTTTAATGACAGGAACTGAAGAGGAACTAAAGAACCTCTTGATGAGGGTGAAAGAGGAGCGTGAAAAGGCTGACTTAAAACTCAACATTCAAAAATATAAGATTATGGAATCCAGTCCTATCATTTCACAGAAAACAGAAGGGGGGAAGTGGATGCACGGACAGATTTAATTCTGGAGGTTCCAAAATCACTGTGGATGGTGATTGCTGCCATGTAATCAAGACACTTGATCCTTGGAAGTACAGCTATGACAAAGCTAGTATACATGAATGCTCATTGCTTCAGTTGTGTCTGACTCTTTATGATCCCATGGACTGCAGCCTGCCAGGTGCCTTTTTCCGTGGGATTCTCCAGGCAAGAATTCTTTAGTGGATTGCCATGCCCTCCTCCCATGGGGCATGGCAGGGCATCTTCCCAACCCAGGGATGGAACCCATGACTCCTGAATCCCATGCATTGCAAGGAGAGTTTTTTTTTTTCTTTTTTACCACTTTATTTATTTTTTAATTGAAGGATAATTGCTTTATAGAATTTCGTTGATTTCTGTCAAATATCAACAAGAATCAGCCATAGGTACACCCATGCATGTGAGTTCCTTACCACTGAGCCACTAAGGAAGCCCATGTCTAACCTAGACAGCATACTAGAAAGCAGAGACATCACTTTGCTGACAAAGGTCCATATAGTCAAAACTATGACTTTTTCAGTAGACATGTACAGATGTGTGAGTTCACTCATTAAGAAGGCTGAGTGACAAAGAATTGACACTTTTGGTTTGCGGTGTTGGAGAAGATACTTGAGAATCCCTCGGACAGCAAGGATATCAAAACAGCCAGTCCTAAAGGAAACGAACTGAATATTCATTGGCAGGACAGATGCTGAAGCTGAAGCTCCAATACTTTGGCCACCTGATGGGAAGAGCTGACTCACAGGAAAAGACTCTGATGCTAGTTATCAGGATGGGAAGCATAAAGCAGGTTATGCCCTGGTGACTGCTGAACAGGTTTTAGAAGCAAAATCTCTCCCCCAATGAACCAGTGCTCAGTTAGCAGAACCTGTGTCTCTGACCTGAGCTCTAGAATTAAGCAAAGGGCAGAGGGCAAATATCTACACTGATTCTAAGTATGCTTATTTGACTTCACACACTTGTGCTGCAATTTGGAAAGAAAGAGAGTTTAAAAGGGCAACAGGAGAGCATATTAAGCATTTTAGAGAGATCCAGAGACTTTTAATGACTATATATTGTCCTAAAGAAGTAGCTGTTATGTATTGTAAAGGGCACAGCAGGGATGGGAGTAAAGTAGGTGAAGGTAATCAGCTGGCTGACTGTCAAGCCAGAAAAGCGGCACTTTAGGAAACCCCTTCACTACAGATACCTTCGATCTGGACAGGTCCTGCGAAACAGGAAAACCCACAATATACTGAGGAAGAATTAGAAAGATATGAGAAAAGTGGAGGAAAGATTACTGATAAAGGATGGCTACAGTCCGAGGATGGACAATTAATAAGTCCTGAAAATACTCCATGGAAATTTCTTAAGGGTTTACATGAGAGTTTTCCTTGAGGTACAGAGAGTATTTCAGTTCAGTTCAGTTCAGTTCAGGCACTCAGTCGTGTCTGACTCTTTGCGACCCCATGCACTGCAGCATGCCAGGCCTTCCTGTCCAGCACCAACTACCGGAGTTTACCTAAACTCATGTCCATCGAGTCGTTGATGCCATCCAGCCATCTCATCCTCTGTTGTCCCCTTCTCCTGCCCCCAATCCCTCCAAACATCAGGGTCTTTTCCAATGTGTCAACTGTTCTCATGAGGTGGCCAAAGTACTGGAGTTTCAGCTTTAGCATCATTCCTTCCAAAGAAATCCCAGGGTTGATCTCCTTCAGAATGGTTGGAGATCCAATCAGTCCATTCTAAAGGAGATCAGCCCTGGGATTTCTTTAGCAGGAATGATGCTAAAGCTGAAACTCCAGTACTTTGGCCACCTCTTGCGAAGACTTGATGGACGTGAGTCTGAGTGAACTCCAGGAGTTGGTGATGGATGGGGAGGCCTGGTTTGCTGCGATTCATGGGGTCGCAAAGAGTTGGACAGGACTGAGCGACTGAACTGAACTGAGCAGTCTGTTAATGAAAAAAAAGAATGTCTTAAAACTCAGAATGGCAACTGGCCCGTCATCCATAAGATGTATTTTGGAATAATCTTGGCACCAGAGGATTCATCCCTGGCCATAGAAATGACTGACTTGAATCTTATAGAAGGGCAGATTACCATACAAATAGTTTCTTAGATTAGGGGAACAATGTCTGAGTATAACATACTGGTTTGTCAAATAGGTTCTGAGCCATTAGGGGGAAGGGACTTGAAGACAGAGTTTGGGGTAAATGCATCGTACATTAACATAGCTTAAGACAAATATTTCCACAAGAAAAATGCATTAGTTAACTCAAGGTTTGAGAATAGTTCTTCAAGTGAAACCAGGTGTCATTATGGTAACACTATTTTAAGAGAAACCTCCTTTAAAATTTGTAATCTGCTGCTGCTGCTAAGTCGCTTCAGTCGTGTCCAACTCTGTCTGAACCCAGAGACGGCAGCCCACCAGGCTCCCCTGTCCCTAGGATTCTCCAGGCAAGAACACTGGAGTGGGTTGCCATTTCCTTCTCCAATGCATGAAAGTGAAAAGTGCAAGTGAAGTCACTCAGTAGTGTCCAACTCTTAGCGACCCCATGGACTGCAGCCTACCAGGCTCCTCTGCCCATGGGATTTTCCAGGCAAGAGTACTGGAGTGGGTTGTCATTGCCTTCTCTGTTGAAATTTGTATCAGTTCAGTTCAGTTCAGTCGCTCAGTCGTGTCCGACTCTTTGCAACCCCATGAATCGCAGCACGCCAGGCCTCCCTGTGCATCACCAACTCCTGGAGTTCACTCAGACTCACGTCCATCACGTCGGTGATGCCATCCAGCCATCACATCCTCAGTCGTCCCCTTTTCCTCCTGCCACTAATCCCTCCCAGCATCACAGTCTTTTCCAATGAGTCAGCTCTTTGCATGAGGTGGCCAAAGTACTGGAGTTTCAGTTTTAGCATCATTCCTTCCAAAGAACACCCAGGGCTGATCTCCTTTAGAATGGACTGGTTGGATGTCCTCGCACTCCAAGGGACTCTCCAGAGTCTTCTCCAACACCACTGTTCAAAAGCATCAATTCTTCAGCGCTCAGCCTTCTTCACAGTCCAACTCTCACATCCATACATGACTACTTGTATAGAGAAGGGAAAAAATATCCGTTGTTTTTTTCCTTCTTCCACTTAAGACAGATAAAAAATGCCTGACGCTTGCAGACTATTTCCTCCGTTTGGAGACCCCTGGCCTTCTTGCGCGTTACACTCTCTATTTCATGGATGCAATCACAATCTGCAGTGATTTTGGAGCCCCCCCAAAATAAAGTCTGACAGTGTTTCCATTATTTCCCCATCTATTTGCCATGAAGTGATGGGACCAGATACCATGATCTTCGTTTTCTGAATGTTGAGCTTTAAGCCAACTTTTTCACTCTACTCTTTCACTTTCATCAAGAGGCTTTTTAGTTCCTCTTCACTTACTGCCATAAGGGTGGTGTCATCTGCATAGTTCTCCCAGAAATCTTGATTCCACTTGTGCTCCCTTCAGCCCAGCGTTTCTCATGATGTACTCTGCATATGAGTTAAATAAGCAGGGTGACAATATACAGCCTTGAGGTACTCCTTTTCCTATTTGGAACCAGTCTGTTGTTCCATGTCCAGTTCTAACTGTTGCTTCTTAATCTGTATATAGGTTTCTCAACAGAGTACTTACCAGATGGCTTCTCATTTGTTTGAAGGAAAAATGTAATGAAAATTTTAAAGGACATTATCAAAAGATCTTAGGTTTGTCAGAAAAAGAACCCAAAGACTGATAAGCTAGCAAAATCTGGATTACAATGAAGTTGAAAATATCCCAGAGGGGACTGGGAAATTGATTTTACTCATATGCCAAAGCTAATGGATATTCTTACTCACAAGTTTGGGTGGATACTTTTACTGGATGGATTGAGGCTTTTCCCTGTCGTAGTGAACAAGCTAAGGAGGTTATAAGAATATTAATCTATGAAATTATCCCCAAGTTTGGGCTGCCATGGAGGCTTTAGAGTGACAATGGCTCTGCCTTTAAAGCAGCTTCAACTCAGGGGATGTCTAAAGCTCTAGGAATAGAATATCACTTACACTGTTCCTGGAGACCCCAAGCCTCAGGAAAGGTTGAAACAGCTAGCGACATTATCAAAAGACATCTGTGCAAATTAACTCAAGAGACACAAGATAATTGGATCAAAGTTCTACCCATAGCTTTAATGAGGGCTTGGACTGTCCCCCAAAAGGAGGGGCTGTCCCCCCTTGAATGTATTTATAGAAGGCCTTTCGTATGCAAGGACATTGTTATAGACCCTGAAGCCTTAGAATTAACTAATCAGTAACTCAGCTCTCAGCTTTTCAACAGACATTAAGGGAACTCTGGCAGGTGACTCCTGACCCNTTTAGCATCATTCCTTCCAAAGAACACCCAGGGCTGATCTCCTTTAGAATGGACTGGTTGGATGTCCTCGCACTCCAAGGGACTCTCCAGAGTCTTCTCCAACACCACTGTTCAAAAGCATCAATTCTTCAGCGCTCAGCCTTCTTCACAGTCCAACTCTCACATCCATACATGACTACTTGTATAGAGAAGGGAAAAAATATCCGTTGTTTTTTTCCTTCTTCCACTTAAGACAGATAAAAAATGCCTGACGCTTGCAGACTATTTCCTCCGTTTGGAGACCCCTGGCCTTCTTGCGCGTTACACTCTCTATTTCATGGATGCAATCACAATCTGCAGTGATTTTGGAGCCCCCCCAAAATAAAGTCTGACAGTGTTTCCATTATTTCCCCATCTATTTGCCATGAAGTGATGGGACCAGATACCATGATCTTCGTTTTCTGAATGTTGAGCTTTAAGCCAACTTTTTCACTCTACTCTTTCACTTTCATCAAGAGGCTTTTTAGTTCCTCTTCACTTACTGCCATAAGGGTGGTGTCATCTGCATAGTTCTCCCAGAAATCTTGATTCCACTTGTGCTCCCTTCAGCCCAGCGTTTCTCATGATGTACTCTGCATATGAGTTAAATAAGCAGGGTGACAATATACAGCCTTGAGGTACTCCTTTTCCTATTTGGAACCAGTCTGTTGTTCCATGTCCAGTTCTAACTGTTGCTNACTCTTAGCGACCCCATGGACTGCAGCCTACCAGGCTCCTCTGCCCATGGGATTTTCCAGGCAAGAGTACTGGAGTGGGTTGTCATTGCCTTCTCTGTTGAAATTTGTATCAGTTCAGTTCAGTTCAGTCGCTCAGTCGTGTCCGACTCTTTGCAACCCCATGAATCGCAGCACGCCAGGCCTCCCTGTGCATCACCAACTCCTGGAGTTCACTCAGACTCACGTCCATCACGTCGGTGATGCCATCCAGCCATCACATCCTCAGTCGTCCCCTTTTCCTCCTGCCACTAATCCCTCCCAGCATCACAGTCTTTTCCAATGAGTCAGCTCTTTGCATGAGGTGGCCAAAGTACTGGAGTTTCAGTTTTAGCATCATTCCTTCCAAAGAACACCCAGGGCTGATCTCCTTTAGAATGGACTGGTTGGATGTCCTCGCACTCCAAGGGACTCTCCAGAGTCTTCTCCAACACCACTGTTCAAAAGCATCAATTCTTCAGCGCTCAGCCTTCTTCACAGTCCAACTCTCACATCCATACATGACTACTTGTATAGAGAAGGGAAAAAATATCCGTTGTTTTTTTCCTTCTTCCACTTAAGACAGATAAAAAATGCCTGACGCTTGCAGACTATTTCCTCCGTTTGGAGACCCCTGGCCTTCTTGCGCGTTACACTCTCTATTTCATGGATGCAATCACAATCTGCAGTGATTTTGGAGCCCCCCCAAAATAAAGTCTGACAGTGTTTCCATTATTTCCCCATCTATTTGCCATGAAGTGATGGGACCAGATACCATGATCTTCGTTTTCTGAATGTTGAGCTTTAAGCCAACTTTTTCACTCTACTCTTTCACTTTCATCAAGAGGCTTTTTAGTTCCTCTTCACTTACTGCCATAAGGGTGGTGTCATCTGCATAGTTCTCCCAGAAATCTTGATTCCACTTGTGCTCCCTTCAGCCCAGCGTTTCTCATGATGTACTCTGCATATGAGTTAAATAAGCAGGGTGACAATATACAGCCTTGAGGTACTCCTTTTCCTATTTGGAACCAGTCTGTTGTTCCATGTCCAGTTCTAACTGTTGCTTCTTAATCTGTATATAGGTTTCTCAACAGAGTACTTACCAGATGGCTTCTCATTTGTTTGAAGGAAAAATGTAATGAAAATTTTAAAGGACATTATCAAAAGATCTTAGGTTTGTCAGAAAAAGAACCCAAAGACTGATAAGCTAGCAAAATCTGGATTACAATGAAGTTGAAAATATCCCAGAGGGGACTGGGAAATTGATTTTACTCATATGCCAAAGCTAATGGATATTCTTACTCACAAGTTTGGGTGGATACTTTTACTGGATGGATTGAGGCTTTTCCCTGTCGTAGTGAACAAGCTAAGGAGGTTATAAGAATATTAATCTATGAAATTATCCCCAAGTTTGGGCTGCCATGGAGGCTTTAGAGTGACAATGGCTCTGCCTTTAAAGCAGCTTCAACTCAGGGGATGTCTAAAGCTCTAGGAATAGAATATCACTTACACTGTTCCTGGAGACCCCAAGCCTCAGGAAAGGTTGAAACAGCTAGCGACATTATCAAAAGACATCTGTGCAAATTAACTCAAGAGACACAAGATAATTGGATCAAAGTTCTACCCATAGCTTTAATGAGGGCTTGGACTGTCCCCCAAAAGGAGGGGCTGTCCCCCCTTGAATGTATTTATAGAAGGCCTTTCGTATGCAAGGACATTGTTATAGACCCTGAAGCCTTAGAATTAACTAATCAGTAACTCAGCTCTCAGCTTTTCAACAGACATTAAGGGAACTCTGGCAGGTGACTCCTGACCCAGCCTCTGAGTCAAGCAAGCCTCTATTTCAGCCAGGAACTGAGGTCCTGATAAAAACATTGGGATCTGGGGGCCAGTCCCTCGAACCCCTCTGGGAAGGCCCTTACCAACTTATTCTTTCTTCTCCCACAGCTGTCAAAGTGCCAGGAATTGATTTGTCGGTGCATCACACTCGAGTTTAAGAGGTGGCACTCTGACCAGAACTAAGTGACGTCATTTTGTGTCTTTACTTTCTATGCTCTCACTTTGTACTTTTCAGATGGGGCTGATAATCTGTGTGAGCCTACTTCTGCTGACTCCAAAAATCCTGAGTCTGCCGTTTGATAGTCAAGACAATGCCTTCCTGTACTGGGCTCACTCCTATGCTGCATTCCACAATCGGTCTAACTGCTGGGTCTGCAGAGTGCTCCCTTCTTCATCAGTGAAAGGCTTCATGCTGGGGTCCAGCCCCGGTGGATCCACGGTAATTCGAATCGGAGACGGAGTCAATGTCCTAGGAATTCATTGCTTAATTAAAGATATGGAGGGAGATCAGAAAGAAATAGTGTAGTAGGAAAATACTAGTGGAGAAAAAGAATCTAAATAACTTGGTTTACATGGAATACCAATAAAACTCCAAGACAAGGAGTTTGCACGACCTACGTAGGTCACAGGCATCTTTCCGTTCTTCCAAAGGAGAGGAGACATTGAGGCCTCCCCCGTCAGATCTTAGAAGCCCAGGCAAAATTAGCAGGCTTGGCTAGTATCCACGCTCCAGATGGGAATTCAGCCAGAAGGGAAAAGAAAAAACGACAAGGGGGAATCAGTCTTTCCAGAAACTGATCCGATTTCTTTGTTTTCAGGTTTGCTTATATACCTTTTGTTACAGATAGACACAAATGGAAATTTTAAAGTCATGCGGGGATCAGCAGTCCTGACCTTTATCAAAATCAGGTACTTCATATAAATGTATACAGAAAGGTCTTTAGGGGTTTACATCACCTTCTGGCCATGAGGCCTGCTGACATTTTATGATCCTTTCTTTTCTGCTAATGGTCAGTCAACCAGAAACTTATTTTCCAGGCATGATTTTTCTTAAACCAGGCACCACCCTCTGAAAGTACCAGATAAAGTTGCATTCCTATAGGGGGAAGGTGTAATGGGTTACAATTAAGAAAGTAATTTACTTAGCCTAAGGTTAACATGATCAATCTTAAAGGTTAATACTTATTTCTCCTATATGCTAGTTATATATTCATTAACATGTATAAGGGCAGAGGATTTAGCAGCAAACATTGGCCCAATAAATGAAAAACCCTTCACCAACATGATTTTTATCTTTAGAAAAACCCAATGCTAACTAAGATTTTCAAAATACTCCAAACTCTCTGTCCTGCTTATGGTTGAGAGGTTGTAAACAATCATGTACATAGTAGCAAGAGTGTGGATAATCTTGTCACACAAGCTGGCCTGCCAGCAGTGAGGTTTGACCTGAAACACCCTTGTCACGCCCAGGAATTTTTTATTAACTGGAGCTGTAGGTTAACTCCTTCTCCGAGAGAGGTGGGGGACAGCCCCCCCGTAAAGTCAGAGGTGTAGATGAGAGCATAAAGCAGTAAAGTAGGCAGACTCTGGTTTTGGGGGTAGATACTCGGAAACAATGGGTTTCCGGAGGCTCGATCCCACCTTTGGGTATGCCACAGCCTCCTTCCTCATGACCTTTGCCACAGGCAGAGTTCCTCACGCTGGCTCCCGGCAGCTTCCCATGGTTGACATCTCCACTTCAAGGAAAAGACTTTCTCCAAGTCTGCGAATACCTTCGACAACAGTCATATGCGATGCCTCTTCTTAATCTGATGACATCTAACAACCCTAAGATGGACAGATACAACACTTTGTACTTTAACTATGGACATAATATAGCTTTTAATTTTGATTATACATTGTCTTGATTTAATGCCTATTTCGCTGCACATAAGGTAAATGGGTCTAGATTAATGGCTTTTTGCCTGACGTTGATCAAATATGGGATGATATGAGGTTATATAGCTAACTCCTGAAAAAGGACGTTTAATGGCCACTGCCCCTATATGCTGGTAAGAAATAGAGCCATCCCCAGAAGTTAGCCAACAACTTAATTATAATGATTGGAAACAATTGGGACTCTTGCCTCAGGAAATATGCAAGGTAATCATTCCCAGATTTTCCAACTGATTCAGGTCCTCCCTTTGCCTGGCCTGGCACTGATTGGGACTGGATATCTCAGTCACGCTGGCTCCCTCCAAACGGGACCTATTGGATATGTGGCTCTTACCTATGGGCATGGCTTCCCCGTGGCTGGATAGGGAGATGCACCCTAGGTCTAGCTTTTAATCATGGCTTCATATTTTCTGAGCTTCCAGAAAAGCCTGCTAATTTGCCACACCTTAAAACTCCGTGGGCAAGGTCTGTATTTCATTGGCATGATTATTTGGCTGCAGTGTTTGTTCCCTCTCTGGGAACTACAGATGTTATGCTATGAGTGGATGCTTTGACTAATTTTACTCAACAGGCATTACAAGATTCTCAAAAGGCTATTTCAGCTCTTAATGCTGAACAAATCCAAATTAGAAAGGTGATTTTACAAAACAGATTGGCCTTAGGTAGTCTGGCAGCTGCACGAGGAGCAACTTGTGCCATTATTCATACCCAGCGCTGTACATATATACCTGATATGAGCACTAGTGTTACTCANATCCAAATTAGAAAGGTGATTTTACAAAACAGATTGGCCTTAGGTAGTCTGGCAGCTGCACGAGGAGCAACTTGTGCCATTATTCATACCCAGCGCTGTACATATATACCTGATATGAGCACTAGTGTTACTCATTTTGCTGAACACATGAACATGATGATTCAGGCTATGGATGCTCCTGAAGCCTCAATTGCCTCACTTTGGGAGAAGTTAACTAGTTCCCCATGGTGGAAAATTATCTTAATTACAATAATTCTGATTGTTCTGTTTTTGCTGTTTGCTCCCTGTACCTGTAACTGTGTAGCTAGATTTGTTTCTAGTCGCATGAAGACGTTTAAGTTACAAATGGTTACTCCAACTCCTGTGACTGCTGCAGCTTCCTCCAGCTACTACTTGGGACCCCTGGATCAGTGACCCTCAATATGAGGTTTAGGAGAATATGTTGCCTCACCAAGTTAGGGACAACACGCCTTATCAGCTCGGAAGCAGTTATGGAATGAAAATGATGCCCCTTTCCCTAGGCAACATAATTCTCCTTAAAGGAAAGAAAGGAATGAGAGGGTAACAGGAAGGAAGGCCAGGGGTCTCCAAATGAAGGAAATAGGCTGCCAGTGTTGGATATTTTTATATCTCTCTCTTAAGCGGCAGGAGGAAACAAACGTGTTATATATTTTCCCCTTCTCTATACAAATATAAAGAGAGATTTCTCTTAAAATGTTGTGTTGCCATAATGACACCTGGTTCCACCTGAACTGTTCTCAAACCTTGGGCTAACCAATGCATTTTTCTTATGGAAATGCTTGTCTTCAGCTATGTTAATGTTCTATGCATTTACTCTAGACTCTGTTTTCAAGGCGGTTCTGCCTAAAGGCTCAGAATGCACTTGACAAACCAGTATGTTAAACTCATACCTTGTTCTCCTAATCTATGTTAATGAAACTATATATTTGTATGGAAATCTGCCTTTCTTCAAGATTCAAGTCAATCATTTTATGGCCTGGGAGGACTCACCTGGTGCCAATGTTTATCTCAAAATACATGTTGTGGGTGACGGGCCTGGTGACATCCTCTGAGTTTTGAGACATTTCCTTTCTTTAATTAGCAGACTGCTAGTAGCTATATAACATCCAGCTAAAGACTAGCAGAAGGACACTCTTTCTGCACCCTCTTCTGATGTCTATGTCAGAAGCTTTTGGTCTCTTCTATACTTTAACGATACTTTATTACACAAAAGCTCCGAGTAATGAAACCTTGTCTCTGGCCCCAGATTGAAGTCTTCTCCTCCCCAGGCCAAGCATCCCGGCGTCTTTCATGGTTCAGCAAACAACCTTTCACTGGGAAGGATAGAAGGCAAATGGAGAAGGGTGAAGTAGAGGATGAGATGGTTAGATAGCATCACCGACTTAACGGACATGAATTTGAACAAACTATGGCAGATAGTGGAGGACAGAGGAGCCTGGGGTGCTACAGTCCATTGGGATCTCATGAACAGGGTCGGACACGACTGAGCGATTGAAAACGAACAACCACCACCACCTTACCTTTGAGATTCCCTAAGATGCCATAGCATTTTAGCCTCTGAACGGGGCTAAGAAGTTTCTGCGTCTGTCAGTACTAAAGGCTGAGACTTATCTCTTCACACTCTCAGCGCCCCCTGCTTAAGGGTGATGGCGGGTCCTTAGAACACTCATCACTCCCTCCCAGAGCTCAGAGCACAGAGCCTTCTCACAACAGTAATGGAGCTCTCTGCCCTGCTACAGAAATGGGAGTGGTAGCTGTTTACCCCTTCTTAATCTGATGCTTTTGAACTATGGTGTTGTAGAAGACTCCTGGTCACTTGGAGTGCAAGGAGATCCAACCAGTCCATTCTAAAGGAGATCAGCCCTGGGTGTTCTTTGGAAGGAATGATGCTAAA
>SJYW01029310.1:38277-94774 GCA_006410735.1 Raphicerus campestris
CAGGTAGATTCTTTACTGACTGAATTATCAAGGAAGCCCTGTATGTGTTGGTATGTATTTGATACAGAACAACCATCTCAAGATCACTGCAGATGGTGATTGCAGCCATGAAATTAAAAGACATTTTCTTCTTGGAAGGAACATTATGACCAACCTAGATAGCATATTAAAAAGCAGAGACATTACTTTGCCAACAAAGGTCTGTCTAGTCAAGACTATGGTTTTTCCAGTGGTCATGTATGGATGTGAGAGTTGGACTGTGAAGAAAGTTCAGTGCCAAAGAATTGATGCTTTTGAACTGGGATGTTGGAGAAGACTCTTAAGAGTCCCTTGGACTGCAAGGAGATCCAACAAGTCCATCCTAAAGGAGATCAGTCCTGGGTTCATTGGAAGGACTGATGCTGAAGCTGAAACTCCAATACTATGGTCACCTCATGTGAAGAGTTGACTCACTGGAAAAGACCCTGATGCTGGGAGGGATTGGGGGCAGGAGAAGGGGACAACAAAGGATGAGATGGCTGGATGGCATCACTGACTCAATGGACATGAGTTTGGGTAAACTACGGGAGTTGGTAATGGGCAGGGAGGCAGCTTGGTGTGCTGTGATTCATGGGGTCAGAAAGAGTCAGACACACTAAACCATCTGAAAGTTACCAAGTTGGTGATTTACTACCCATTCTCAAGATGTGTCACTATGCCTTACTGTACTGAGAATTAAAACAAACAAAAAAAATTTGAAAAGCTTGCATGTTCACATAAGTATTCTAACGCTGTGCAATCACTCTAATTTGATGCTATCCAGCCCTCTTCAAGGTCTAAAAATATACCTTCAAGGAAAAATCTGAATCTTAACAAGGCACTACTTCCCAGCCAAAAAGTGAATGCAGCCCAATTGTTCTCTAGTTTTCTGACTTTTATTTCACATGATCTTAGGTGTCTTGTACAGAAAATTTTTTTTCTAATTTCAAGGAAGAAAATCTTGAATTTATATCAGTATAGAAAATTAAACCCTATTCGAGAACCCACCACATTAAGGGTGCATACAGAGCCCCTGTTCATTTCCACCAGATTGGCACTTCACTAATTNGATAGACTTGAATCTGAGTAAACTCCGGGAGTTGGTGATGGACAGGGAGGCCTGGCGTGCTGCAATTCATGGGATCGCAAAGAGTCGGACAGGACTGAGTGACTGAACTGAACTGAACTGAACTGAACAATAGGTATACTATAGAGTTTGTTATCAGACTAGAATTCAGTGCCAACTACTAACCAGCTATGAGGCCATAGGAAACATAATTAATCTCTTTTTTTTGTTTCCTTGGTTACATAGTAACTATGTGAAAGTGATGTAAGGTTTACCTGACTTTACATATGCTTTACAGTGATCTACAATGATGCTAGCCACTTCTGAACCAATCAGCATATCTTAGCTTGCATCATCATTACATATATGAGGTCTTCTTCCTCCAAATACATTTGTAAAACCTATTTTCTGGCTTATAATTTTCTATTTTAGATACATTTCACTTCAGATTTCTGTGACTATATCAATAGCAGGATATTGTTATCAAATTTGTCAAAAGAGTGTTACAATCAATATAAAAATTGTCTCATACTATACAGGAATCTATAACATATTAACAAAAATAAGTGGCCTCAAATACTCATTAGTATATTTCTTATAAATGTTCCTATAATAATTATATTCAGTTTTGGGGGGTGGAGTCAAATACTCTGCATCACAACAAAGCACATCTGACATTGCAATTCAACTATAGCCACAGAAAATGTGCCCATGAATGAACCAAGTCATAGTGGGCCTACAGGCAGTTGCTTGCATAACCCTGGGCTTGAGAAAGGGTACTAGTGGTAAAGAAACCACCTGTCAATGCACAAGACATGAGATGAAGATTTGATCCCTGGGTTGGGAAGATCCCCCTGGAGGAGGGTGTGGCAATACACTACAGTATCCTTGCCTGGAAAATCCTATGGGCTGAAGAGCCTTGTGGTCTATGATCCTTAGGGTTGCAAGGAATTGCATACAACTGAAGTAACTTAGCACCCATGTATGGGCTAGAAACAACCTGAGAGATGGAAAAAAAAAACAAAAACAACTGAATCCAAAATTCATTGGATCATAAAGAAAGCAAGGGAATTCTAGAAAAGCATGTACTTTGCTTCATTGACTACTCAGAAGCCTTTGATTGAATGAATCACAACAAAGTGTGGAAAATTCTTAAAGAGATAGGAATAGCAGATCACTTTACCTGTCTCTTGAGAAAATTATGTGCAGATCGAGGTAACAGTTAGAACCTTACTTGGAAAAACTGACTGGTTCAAAATTGGGAAAGGAATACATCAGGCCTGTATACTGCCACTCTGCTTATTTAACTTAAGTGCAGAGTACATCATGTGAAATACCAGGCCAGATGAATCAAAAGCTAGAATCAAGATTGCCTAAAGAAATATCAACAACCTCAGATATGTAGATGATACTACTCTACTGGAAGAAAGTGAAGAATTAAAGTGCCTCTTGATGAAAGTGAAAGAGGAGACTGAAAAAGCTGGCTTAAAACTCAACATTCAAAAAACTAATATCATGGCATCTGGTTCCATCACTTCATGGCAAATAGAAGGCGGAAAAGTGGAAACAGATTTTATTTTGATGGGCTCCAAGATCACTGCAGAAGGTGATTACAGCCATGAAATTAAAAGATGCTTGCTTCTTGGAAGGAAATCTGTGGCAAGCCTAGACTACGTATTAAAGAGCAGAGACATCACTTTGCCGACAAAGGTCCATGTAAACAAAGCTATGGTTTTTCCAGTAGTCATACAAGAGTGTGAGAACTGGACCATAAAGAAAGCTGAGCACTGAAGAATTGATGCTTTTGAATTGTGATGTTGGAGAAGATTCTTAAGAGTCCCTTGCACTGCAAAGAGATCAAGTCAATCAATCCTAAAGGAAATCAACTCTGATTTCCATCAAAGACCAAAAATTGGGCAGTGTCCCAACCCCTGAAATTCCAGCCCCTTTACCAAAATAGTTGGAATAATGCTCCCACTCATTAGCCTATGAAATTATCCATCCCATAAAGGCTAACCACACCACATTTCAAGGCCACACTCACCTTCTGCGATGGCCCACCCTCTGTCTGTGGAGTGTGTTTCTCTCTGAATAAAATCAATTTCTTACCTATCACTCTGTCTGTAACCAAATTCTTTCTCTGATGATACACAAAGAACATGAGCCTCAGTAAGTCCAGACACCAGGTAAGTGATTCTCATCCAAACAGCATCATGGCTGGGTTCGAGTCCCAGCCACATGGGCTTCAAGTCCCAATCTGTGTTTTAGCTGGGTTTGATTTCCAGCACATGAGTTTTAAGTCCCAATCTGAGGGAAGCCGTTTCCTCTGATGACCCAAATGGGACAGTGATAAGCTAGGAAAATGTTTAGAGTTAGGTCTTGGTCCGAAAGAAGCCCGTGGGGCACTATGAACCAGGTATACTGGGGAGGATTCCTGTAATCGCCTGCCTATTTTTGACTGGTGAGTCAACCCCATATGCCTATGGCATCCAACAGCCAGCAGATCCAGAACAAAATTGTTACTCTTCTCGACTCCGAGGATTTTTTTCCTACATTCTTGAACCCTTGTTCATTCCTGCTTTTTTTTCCCCCCTTTATTTTTTTAACCCAAGAAGATGACCAAGGTGTATCTTCACTTTTACTCCTTTCCTTCTGATCCTTTATAAGTGCTGACTCTTTATTCCCAACTTATAGCCAGACTAACTCCCACTCATTGTGAACACCATTGTGGATGTCTTCTGTGCCATTTCTTTGTGACAAACTCTGGGAACTAACACCTCTTTGGAAGACTATCTTGGAAAGGATAGCACCTAAAATCATAAGTGCAAATCTTGGCCAAATCGTGTGTTGCATTTTGATTTAACAGTGAAATTTTGTATAGCATAAGAGTTAGAGACATTATCTCAGGTTTGGGTGTGAAATGGGTCAGGCTGCATCAATCCCAACCAATACCTCTCTGGGCCATATTTTGGCCTTGTTTCAAATCCAAAACTGGGTTTTGTCTGGGTTGGAGTCCCAGTGCATGGGTTCAAGGCTCAATCTGAGATAAATCATTTCACTAGGAAAGATTGAAGGCAAAGGGAGAAGAGGGCAGCAGAGAAGGAGATGGTTAGATACCATCATCAACTCAATGGACATGAATTTGAGCAAACCTTGAGAGATAGTGAGGGCCAGGAAAGCCTGGAAAACTGTAGTCCATGGCATCACAAAGAATCTAACACAACTTAGTGAATGAACAGCAGCAAAAACAATGAATCTAAATATATTATAAATATGGTGATTCCAACAATAGTTGCAAGAACAGAACAAGATAAAATTGCCTGAAGCTTCAATCCTTTGTAAAATGAACTTCTTACCTCCCAAACATTTTTAAGAAAAATAAAATACATTACTGGTATTTCAAACAGGAAGAAATTTAATACAGAAAGAAAAAGAAGTTGAAAGTGTTTGGGAAGTGAAAGTCAAAGTTAAAGGCCCCTTACTTTCCGGTAATCCAGGAAAAACAGAGTCATAAAAGATAATGGTTCCTAATCTCAGCTGCCTGTAGCATCTAAGTAGTCTGATTTTCAAGGGGAGACAACTGGGAGCCAGTGCACAACCTCTTGTGTGTCTTCTGCCTAAACACACATATTTGCTTAATTCCTTTCTGTTGCTACCTTCTACATTTTAAGAAAAAGTCTTTCATTAGTGGAATTTGAACTGGATATCTGCTGCTAAGAGAATATGGGGAATGTAGTTTCTATGACTCTTTCTCCTGATACACAGATACAATCTTACAAAGGTAAAAATGTTTTGATGTAGAAATAGGTAATAGCTCAACATTGTGGGTGAAAAGAAGACAACAGGTTTTGAAGTTAATGGATGCTTTCAAACTGTGATGACCCTGTATGTGAGACAACAAAAGAGACATAGATGTATAGAACGGACTTTTGGCCTCTGAGGGAGAGGGAGAGGGTGGGATAATTTTGGAGAATGGCATGGAAATATGTATACTATCATGTAAGAAACGAAGCGCCAGTTTATGTTCAATACAGGATACAGGATGCTTGGGGCTGGTGCACAGGGATGATCCAGAGAGATGATATGGAGTGGGAGGTGGGAGGGGGTTTCAGGATTGGGAGCTCGTGTACACCTGTGGCTGATTCATGTCAATGTATGGCAAAACCAATACAGTATTGTAAAGTAGAATAAAGTAATAAATAAATAAATAAATAAATAAAATAATTGAGAATTTGAAACTGGAATGTATGAATATTAAAGTCCATTTCAAGTTAGATAATCATGAAATGAAATTGTAGCTAGGAACAATACATTTATTTTTACTGAATACAAAGAATATGTTTGTCATCAACAAGTGGGGCCAAAATTCTTTGTTTTTGCTCTTGGAACGGCCATTCTTATGAGGAAAATAGTATAGACAAAAATCTTTAAAGGAATTGCTTAATGTTATAGCAAAAGAGAGTTTTCCAAAGATAAAAAATGGTAGATTAAGAGATCAGTATATTAAAGAGTGGGCTTTCAGGGTGATTCAGTGGTCAATAATCCATCTGTTAACGCAGGAGTCACAGGAGACACTGGTTCAACCCCTGGGTTGGGAAGATCCCTTGGAAAAGGAAATGGCCAACTACTCCAATATTCTTGCCTGGAAAAACCTCAGAGACAGAGGAACCTTATGGTCTATAGTAGTCTGTGGGATCTCNCTCTTGGAACGGCCATTCTTATGAGGAAAATAGTATAGACAAAAATCTTTAAAGGAATTGCTTAATGTTATAGCAAAAGAGAGTTTTCCAAAGATAAAAAATGGTAGATTAAGAGATCAGTATATTAAAGAGTGGGCTTTCAGGGTGATTCAGTGGTCAATAATCCATCTGTTAATGCAGGAGTCACAGGAGACACTGGTTCAACCCCTGGGTTGGGAAGATCCCTTGGAAAAGGAAATGGCCAACTACTCCAATATTCTTGCCTGGAAAAACCTCAGAGACAGAGGTACCTTATGGTCTATAGTAGTCCATGGGATCTCAAAGAGTCAGAAATAACTTAGCAACTGAACAACAACAACTAATATTAAAGAGTATTCTGTGGAAAGAAAGATATGGGATTAGAAGTTTATTTAGAGATGGACCCAGGAAGCAAATGTGGGAAAGTTGGTAAATGAGTCAGAGAAGGAAAAGTATGCAATAAAAGAGTGCATTTTAAATTTCCCTGCTGCTCAGCAACAGGGCAGGACTCTGCCAAAGTGTCTTGAAATGTACAGTGTGCTTTGCAGAAATATCTGCCTGAAAGTCTACATAATCCATCAGTTCTCACTATCCACTGGTTTCAGAAACCTCCAATGACATTAACTCCCAAATACCCAGGTTCAAGTGCATTTGGGCCACAGGAGACGGGCCAGTGGGAGAAAGATCTGTGGCTGTGGTATCATGCTGTGAATAAGTCTGCCTATCTGACTTGCACAGAGTTAACCGCCATAGCTGCTGTTGAAATCAGAGGTCCCAAGGAGCTTTGTCTCACGGTCATAGAGCACACTGTACTATTTACTCTTCACACTGCTCAGATTCACCCATGGGGAGGTGATTTCTGTACATACTTGAAGTCACCAATATCTAGATCTCAAAACCAATGTAGAGCTGGAAGTTGACTAAGGAATCACAAGTTTACACTGTACTGACATCAGTTAATTCTTGTCAGTATAATGCCTGAAAAGCAATATGTTCAGTTCAGTTCAGTTCAGTTCAGTTCAGTCACTCAGTCGTGTTCGACTCTGCGATCCCGTGTATCGCAGCACGCCAGGCCTCCCTGTCCATCACCAACTCCTGGAGTTCACTCAGACTCACATCCATTGAGTCGGTGATGCCATCCAGCCATCTCATCCTCTGTTGTCCCCTTCTCCTCCTGCCCCCAATCCCTCCCAGCATCAGAGTCTTTTCCAATGAGTCAACTCTTCGCATGAGGTGGCCAAAGTACTGTAGTTTCAGCTTCAGCATCATTCCTTCCAAAGAAATCCTAGGGTTGATCTCCTCTAGAATGGACTGGTTGGATTTCCTTTCAGTCCAAGGGACTCTCAAGAGTCTTCTCCAACACCACAGTTCAAAAGTATCAATTCTTTGGCGCTCAGCCTTCTTCACAGTCCAACTCTCTCATCCATACATGACTACTGGAAAAACCATAGCTGTGACTAGAAAGACCTTTGATGGCAAAGTAATGTCTCTGCTTTTGAATATGCTACCTAGGTTGGTCATAACATTTCTTCCAAGGAGCAAGCATCTTTTAATTTCATGGCTGCTTAGCATCATTTAATTTGTATCTTTCTTATTGAGAGTACAATCTAGAAAATAATGATTAACTTTATATCTGTTTCTGAAAATTTTTGCCCATTTTTTAAGAACTAAACTTTTAGATTACTTTTGCCAATAAATCATGAGGATTTTTTTTTGTAGTGATTGCCACTATATCTATGACCTATATAGCAATATATTCTCCCAGTTTGTCACATTTCTTTTGACTTTTATGGCATTTGTTGCTACAAAGCAAACACACACACACACACACACACACACACACACACATATAATTAAATATGTCAGCTTCTTTTTTCAGTGCATTTTGATTTTGTCAGTTTTATAAGCTTTCTCAATATATTTAATAGTATTTGTGCACTTGACCTGTTTCAAAGTAAGAGTAGATAAAATCTATTTTTATTGTATTCTGTCAATTTCTTGCTGTGTTTCTTATAATATCTGTTTATAAAGAGCATTCTTCCTTATCTGGCCCATAGATCATCAAAATCATTATATATCCACTCTAAAATATGTTCTTCCACATTATAAAGTGTCTCTTTCACTTTCATTTATTTTGACCTCAGTTTTATCCTATATGACAATAGGATCACAATTCGTGCCTTTTTATTGTCTCCAGTTGCCTGGATGGCTACCTATGGAGCAGTCTCTGGCCTGGATTCTTATAACAGTGTTCTAACTAGCCTTTCATGTGCCATCCTTGGCTCTGATGGAGTGCTTCTAGCTTAGCAGCAGGGACCTCCTTGTAAAAGGTAAGTCATAGTGTGTAATTTCTCTGCTCAAAAGTTTGCAGTGGCCCCCTGTGTTACTCAGAGTAAAACTCAAATTCCTTAAAATGACCTGCAGTGTCCTAAGTGCTCTTGACTCCAATCCCTCCCAGGCACCTTTTCCGCTCTCCCTAGTCCCTCCACACCAGCCATGCTCTCACCTCACTATCTTTACCATCAGCTATTCCACCCAGCTGAGACATCTCTCAAATATCTAAAAGGCTACCTTCCTTGATAACTCAAGTTATTTGTTGCAACATGAAATTGGAATCCTTCCCTTGTGACATAAATTTAAATTGCAACATAACCCCAAGTTCTTTTACCTTGCTCTACACTCACTTCTTATTTTTATTGTTAGTGTGCCTTTCTGTACCATGTACCAGAATGATAGCACCATGAGAACAGGAATCTACTATGTCCTAAGAATCTAGGATGATGCCAGCACACTATAGGGACTTCATATACATATGTGTTGAACAAAGATTTTTGTCTTTTCTGTCTAATCTTGCATCATACAGATGCATTCTCTTCAATAACTCCAGCGTGATTTTTCAAAGTATACTAGAACCACACTATATGCTTTGCTTAAAGCCTTTTTATTGACTTCTCATCACCTTTAAAATTAAACTCCCTCCCCGCAGGAGCAAAGCTCTTCATGCTTTCTTCTCAGACTCTCTAATCTTTCACAATTCCCATCTCACAACTTGAATTTCAGCCATGATAAATCATCTGTATTTCCCCAGATATGCTATATTTGCTCACAACTCTGTGTGCCTGCCTTTAGGTAAGGTGGCTGTATAATTTATTGTCCCAACTAGACCACTTCTGAGAGTTAAAGGGGATATTATTAATAGGCATAAAATGAAACCATCCGTGACAAACAGGAATGAATGGTCAATCACTTTATCCTCAGGGTTTATGCATGAAATGCCCTTCCTAATTTCCTTGCTTGATTCTTTCAGGATATCTTTCATGTTTCAATTGCTAATGAAATCCTCATGTAGTCCTGTCATATCCCAAGTCCAGACCAGTCCTCATTCCTTTGTGCCTGATGATAGAAATTGCATTCTTATCCTCATCACCATACCTCCCTGGGTGCCCAAGACTGTGAGGGTGCTCACTGAAAGAAGAACCATGCTAGTTATGTCTCTATCAGTGGCACTAGATATGCTGCATTGAAATGATAGTTAACAATAGCATATAATATTTCAAGATGGTAAACTTAGGAGTTGAGTTTTGGATTTGGAGTTAAACCAGTGGGTTTAGATTGTGTATTTTATCAAATACCAGCTGTGTGATCTTAGGCAACTGTAGAGCTCAGATGAGTTAGTACTGAAATGAGTAGCCAAAATGATGTTAAGACTCATTNGGAGTTGAGTTTTGGATTTGGAGTTAAACCAGTGGGTTTAGATTGTGTATTTTATCAAATACCAGCTGTGTGATCTTAGGCAACTGTAGAGCTCAGATGAGTTAGTACTGAAATGAGTAGCCAAAATGATGTTAGAACTCACTAAACCTTAAACACTACAGATGTAATTCAATAACAAAATTAAATGGATAAATAACTGGTTTACCAAAATAAACATGAATCATACTAATACTATAACTAATAGTCTCCCTGGACTATAAGATATAAAAATACATGTAGTATTTTACTTGATTCCTCCCTCCAAGAATCTCATCAGGAAGAAATAGTTTATGTATGTTATTGTTCTCAACTTAGAGTAAGGAAACCCATTCATGGGGTTGGAATGCCTGTGCAGAAATAAAAGTTATCATGTGAATTAGATCAATGGTTGCCATATGTTTCCCCATTTGACCACAGGCTCTTTCTGCTGAAAAACCTTCCTTCCCATCCTCCTGCCAATCTCCATGGCACTTCAGATGAGATTTTACCTTATCCAGACCCTTTCTTAGTCTGTCCCTGCCTCCTCACCAGCCTGGTCAGGTGACCCTCTCTGGGCTATGCAGTTCTAGGATTGATTACTCTGCATCACAGTCTACCAGTCTACCTGCTTACCAGTTTACCTATCAGGACTGTGAGCCTCTCCAGTCCAGGAATTATATCAACAGGATCTGCCTCTAGAAACTGAAGCAGGAGGTCACCATCATACTTGATATACTGCAGCTACTCAAAAATATTCTTCAAAACCAAGCACAACCTTGAACCTAGTGACTTCAATATTCTCAATGTCTTTTGTAAGCCAGCCTTAGAAATTTTTGCCACACACACACACACACATACACAAAGTAGTATAATGAAACAAACTTGGTTTTCATGAAGAAACATTAAATTAAAACCTCATACTGCTGCTGCTGCTAAGTCACTTCAGTTGTGTCTGAATCTGTGCGAACCCAAGGACTGCAGCCTAACAGGCTCCTCTGTCCATGGGATTTTCCAGGCAAGACTACTGGAGTGGATTGCCATTGCCTTCTCCTAAACCTTATACTGGCATTTATTAAATGCTTGTTTATATCAAGTACTGTGCTAACCATATCACATCAGATGGTTTTTCCATTTCTGACTTACAGTAACTATACGGGCTAAGTTGACTTAATTCCCATTTTACACAGGAAGGAAATATATTTAGACCATTCTTCATATTTTTTGTGTAGTGTACCCATAAAACTTTAGATCTAGATAATAGAAAATATTAAAAATTGCAGTCCTTATATATATTGTAAATATATCTTATACATCTTATGCATTTATCTCAGTNTAGTATTTTACTTGATTCCTCCCTCCAAGAATCTCATCAGGAAGAAATAGTTTATGTATGTTATTGTTCTCAACTTAGAGTAAGGAAACCCATTCACGGGGTTGGAATGCCTGTGCAGAAATAAAAGTTATCATGTGAATTAGATCAATGGTTCCCATATGTTTCCCCATTTAACCACAGGCTCTTTCTGCTGAAAAACCTTCCTTCCCATCCTCCTGCCAATCTCCATGGCACTTCAGATGAGATTTTACCTTATCCAGACCCTTTCTTAGTCTGTCCCTGCCTCCTCACCAGCCTGGTCAGGTGACCCTCTCTGGGCTATGCAGTTCTAGGATTGATTACTCTGCATCACAGTCTACCAGTCTACCTGCTTACCAGTTTACCTATCAGGACTGTGAGCCTCTCCAGTCCAGGAATTATATCAACAGGATCTGCCTCTAGAAACTGAAGCAGGAGGTCACCATCATACTTGATATACTGCAGCTACTCAAAAATATTCTTCAAAACCAAGCACAACCTTGAACCTAGTGACTTCAATATTCTCAATGTCTTTTGTAAGCCAGCCTTAGAAATTTTTGCCACACACACACACACACACACACACACACACAAAGTAGCATAATGAAACAAACTTGGTTTTCATGAAGAAACATTAAATTAAAACCTCATACTGCTGCTGCTGCTAAGTCACTTCAGTTGTGTCTGAATCTGTGCGAACCCAAGGACTGCAGCCTAACAGGCTCCTCTGTCCATGGGATTTTCCAGGCAAGACTACTGGAGTGGATTGCCATTGCCTTCTCCTAAACCTTATACTGGCATTTATTAAATGCTTGTTTATATCAAGTACTGTGCTAACCATATCACATCAGATGGTTTTTCCATTTCTGACTTACAGTAACTATACGGGCTAAGTTGACTTAATTCCCATTTTACACAGGAAGGAAATATATTTAGACCATTCTTCATATTTTTTGTGTAGTGTACCCATAAAACTTTAGATCTAGATAATAGAAAATATTAAAAATTGCAGTCCTTATATATATTGTAAATATATCTTATACATCTTATGCATTTATCTCAGTAAAGTAACCAGACAAAACTAAAGGGAGAGTATCTGATAGAAAAACAATCTGTTATTCCTAGCTTCTTATTTACGTAAGGAAAGAGTTTATTTTCTACATATCATATTGCAAAATAAATTCTGCCTCAAGTTACTGTATGTAGATGGTTCATTCATATATTTTTGCTCACCAAAATGACTTTTATTATACATTTCTAATAACTTGTATTGAAACCACAATTTTTCTTTTCAAAGGCATTGCTTTGATCTTTCCATGAAGCTTAGTCTACTCAAACAAATAGTTTTATTCTGTTGAATACTAGTATTTTAAATAGAAAATTGTTTTCTCTGCTTTTACAATATAAAACATCTGAGTTCCTGAAAATTGAAACATTAATTATATATTTACTGAGTGTTTTCACAAACATTTCAGCAGGATCCACCTAATATTTTTTCATGCACAAATTAGTGTCTCCTTGTAAGAATTTATGCAATGTGTACATGCCTCAAAACACCACTAACAGACCTTCCCCAGGTCTATGAAATTTGAATCTGCCTAGATGCCACATGAGCTGTTGCCAGCATATACAGAAGACTGTGCTAATAATCTTTGCTGAGCGCAAGGAACTAAGTTTTCTTGCACTGTAATAAGTTAAAAACACTTCAAAAATTTAGTTTGGATTTGACATCTGACCATCTTTCCTTACATGAATTAAAATTGGAGAGCATTTCTAGGGCCTCATAACAGTAAGCCTCATAATTTTCTCCTTGGTGGTTTGCTATAGTTCTTTCTGGACTTTTTTTTTCCCCCCACATCAGTATTGTGAATAAGTCTGGAGTTTCCAGGAAAGGAGAAAATTAAGCTCTAGCATTTACTGTGAGCTCTTTCTCTATATATAGATCTCTTAGTTATTATATTTCAATAGTTTGATTTTTAAGAATATTTAAAAACATAGAGAAATTATATGGACCTAAAATAAGCAGAAAAAATTAATAGGTGGCAAGGATACATAGAACAGCTTTACAAAAACTCTAATTGACTCAGATAGTCACAATGGTGTGATCACTCAGCTAAAGCCAGACATCTGAGGTGCAAACTCAACTGGGCCTTAGGAAGCATCATTATGAACAAAGCTAGTGGAAGTGACATCATGAGAAATGCTGGGCTGGAAGAAGCACAAGCTGGAATCAAGATTGCTGGGAGAAATATCAGTAACCTCAGATATCAAGATGACACTACCCTTATGGCAGAAAGTGAACAATATCTAAAGAACCTCTTGATGAAAGTGAAAGAGGAGAGTGAAAAAGTTGGCTTAAAGCTCAACATTCAGAAAACTAAGATCATGGCATCTGGTCCCATCACTTCTTGGGAAATAGATGGGGAAACAGTGGAAACAGTGTCAGACTTTATTTTTTGGGCTCCAAAATCACTGAAGATGGTGATTGCAACCATGAAATTAAAAGACACTTACTCCTTCGAAGAAAAGTTATCACCAACCTAGATAGTACATTGAAAAGGAGAGATATTATTTTGCCAACAATGTCTGTCTAGTCAAGGCTATGTTTTTCCAGTGGTCATGTATGAATTTGAGAGTTAGACTGTGAAGAAAGCTGAGCACTGAAGAATTGATACCTTTGAACTGTGGTGCTGGAGAAGAATCTTGAGAGTCCCTTGAACTGCAAGGAGATCCAACCAGTCTATCCTAAAGGAGATCAACCCTGGATGTTCACTGGAAGGACTGAAGCTAAAGCTGAAACTCCAATACTTTGGCCACCTCATGCGAAGAGTTTACTCATTGGAAAATACCCTGATGCTGGGAGGGATTGGGGACAGGAGGAGAAGGTGACAACAGAGAATGAAATGGCTGGATGACATCATCGANCCTTCAATCTTTCCCAGCATCAGAGTTTTTTCCAGTGAGTCAGAATTTTGCATCAGGTGGCCAAATTACTGGAGTTTCAGCTTCAGCATCAGTCCATCCAACAAATATTCAGGACAGACTGCTTTTAGAATGGACTAGTTGGAACACCTTGCACTCCAAGGGACTCTCAAGAGTCACCTGCAACACTACAGTTCTTCAGAAAGCGTCAATTCTTCAGCACTCAGCTTTCTTTAGAGTCCAACTCTCACATTCATACATGACTACTGGAAAAACCATAGTTTTTACTAGATGGAACTTTGTTGGCAAAGGACAGTCTCTGTTTTTAAACTGTTGTTAACAGAAGCAGAAGATATTAAGAAGAGGTGGCAAGAATACACAGAAGAATTGTGCAAAAAATATCTTCACAACCCAGATAATCACAATGGTGTGATCACTCACCTAGAGACAGGTATCTTGTAATGTGAAGTCATGTGGGCCTTAGGAAGCATCACTACGAACAAAGCTAGTGGAGGTGATGGAATACAACTTGAGATAATTCAAATACTGAAAGATGATGGAAAACATCAGTTTTCATTCCAATACTAAAGAAAGGTAATGTCAAAGAATGCTCAAACTACTGCACAATTGCACTCATCTCATACTCTAGTAAAGTAGTGCTTAAAATTCTCCAAGCCAGGCTTCAGTAATACAGAAACCGTGAACTTCGAGATGTTCAAGCTGGTTTTAGAAAAGGCAGAGGAACTAGAGATCAAATTGCCAACATCTGCTGGATCATGGAAAAAGCAAGAGAGTTCCAAAAAACATCTATTTCTGCTTTATTGTCTATGCCAAAGCCTTTGACTGTGTGGATCACAATAAACTGGAAGATTCTGAAAGAGATGGGAATACCAGACCACCTGACCTGCCTCTTGAGAAACCTGTATGCAGGTCAGGAAGCAATAGTTAGAACTGGACATGGAGCAACAGACTGGTTCCACAAAGGAAAAGGAGTATGTCAAGGCTGTATTTTGTCACCCTGCTTAGTTAACTCGTATGTAGAGTACATCATGTGAAATTCTGGACTGGAGGAAGCACGAGGTGGAATCAGGATTTCAAGGAGAAATATCAATAACCTCAGATATGCAGATGACACCACCCTTATGGAAGAAAGTGAAGAATATCTAAAGAGCCTCTTGAAAAAGTGAAAGAGGAGATTGATAAAGTTGACTTAAAACTCAACATTCAGAAAACTAAGATCATGGCATCTGATCCCATTGCTTCACAGCGAATATATGGAGAAACAGTGGAATCAGTGGCTAACTTTATTTTTCTTGGTTTCAAAATCACTGCAGATGGTGATTCTAACCGTGAGATTAAAAGACACTTAATCCTTGGAAGGAAAGCTATGATCAACCTAGACAGCATATTAAAAAGCAGAAACATTACTTTGTCAACAAAGGTCCATATAGTCAAGGCTTTGGTTTTTCCAGCATTCATGTATAGATGTGAGAGTTGGAATATGAAGAAAACTGAGTGCTGAAGAATTGATGCTTTTGAACTGTGGTGTTGGAGAAGAATCTTGAGAGTCCCTTGGACTGCGAAGAGATCCAACCAATCCATCCTAAAGGAGATCAGTTCTGGGTGTTCATTGGAAGGACTGATGCTGAAGCTGAAAATCCAATACTTTGGCTATCTGATGTGAAGAGCTGACTCATTGGAAAAGACCCTGATGCTAGGAAAGATTGNCATCACTTCTTGGGAAATAGATGGGGAAACAGTGGAAACAGTGTCAGACTTTATTTTTTGGGCTCCAAAATCACTGAAGATGGTGATTGCAACCATGAAATTAAAAGACACTTACTCCTTCGAAGAAAAGTTATCACCAACCTAGATAGTACATTGAAAAGGAGAGATATTATTTTGCCAACAATGTCTGTCTAGTCAAGGCTATGTTTTTCCAGTGGTCATGTATGAATTTGAGAGTTAGACTGTGAAGAAAGCTGAGCACTGAAGAATTGATACCTTTGAACTGTGGTGCTGGAGAAGAATCTTGAGAGTCCCTTGAACTGCAAGGAGATCCAACCAGTCTATCCTAAAGGAGATCAACCCTGGATGTTCACTGGAAGGACTGAAGCTAAAGCTGAAACTCCAATACTTTGGCCACCTCATGCAAACAGTTTACTCATTGGAAAATACCCTGATGCTGGGAGGGATTGGGGACAGGAGGAGAAGGTGACAACAGATAATGAAATGGCTGGATGACATCATCGACTTGATACGTGAGTTTAAGTGAACTTCAGGAGTTGATGATGGACAGGGAGCCCTGGAGTGTTGCGATTCATGGTGTCTCAAAGAGTGACACATGACAGAGTGACTGAATTAAATTGAGCTGAGTGGAAGTGATAGAATTCCAGTTGAGCTATTTCAAATGCTAAAAGATAATGGTATTAAAGTACTACACTCAATTCGTCAGAACATTTGGAAAACTCAGCAGTGGCCATAGGACTAGGAAACATCATTTTTCATTTCAATTTCAAAGGCAAGGCCAAAATGCTCAAAATATTACACAGTTGTATTCATTTTACGTGCTAGCAAAGTAATCCTCAAAATTCTTCAAGTTAGGCTTCTTCAACAGTATGTGAACCAAGAAATTCCAGAGGTTCAAGCTGGATTTAGAAAAGACAAAGGAACCAGAAAACAAATTGCCAGCACCTTTGGATCATATAGAAAACAAAAGAATTCCAGAAAAATAACTTCTGCTTCATTTACTATTCTAAAGACTTCTACTGTGTGGATCACAACAAAGTGTGAAAAATTCTTCAAGCAATCAGAATATCAGATCACCTTACTTGCCTCCAATGAAACCTGTATAAAGGTCAAGAAGCAATAGTTAGAACCAGACATGGAAAAATGGACCAGTTCTAAATTGGGAAATGAGTAAATCTAAGTTGTATATTGTCATCCTACTTATTTAAATTCTGTGCAAAGTACATCATATCAAATACCAGGATGGATATTCCAGCAAAAGCTGGAATTAAGATTACCAGGAGAAATATCAATAACCTCAGATATTCAGATGATACCACCTTTATGACAGAAAGTTAATATGAACTAAAGAGCTTCTTCATAAAGGTGAAAGAGGAGAGTGAAAAAGCTGGCTTAAAACTTAACATCCAAAACACTAAGATCACGACATCCAGCTCCATAACTTCATGGCAAATACAGGGGACGCAATGGAAACAGTCACAGACTTTTTCTCTTGAGCTCCATAATCACTGTACATTGTGACTGCAGCCATGAAATTAAAAGATGTTTGTTCCTTGGAAGAAAAGCCATGACAAACCTAGGCAGCATATTAAAAAGCAGAGATGTTAGTTTGCTGAGAAAGGTCCATTTAGTCAAAGCTATGGCTTTGCCAGTAGTCATGCATGGATATGAGAGTTGGACCATAAACAAGGCTGAGCCATGAAGAATTGATGCCTTTGAGTTGTGGTGTTGGAGGAGAATCTTGAGAGTCCATTGGACTGCAAGGAGAACAAACCAGTCAATCCTACAGGAAATCAATTCTGAACATTCTTTTAAAGACTGATGCTGAAGCTCCAGTATTTGTCCTCCTGATGTAAAGAGTTGGCTCTTTAGAAGGAACCTGGGAATGATGGGGAAAATTGAAGGCAGGAGAAGAAAACAACAGAGAATGAATAGTTGGATGGCAACACTGACTCAATGGACAGTCTTAGATAAAAGAGCAATTTATAGTAGTAGTTCACTCACTCAGTCATGTCTGACTCTTTGTGATCCCATAGACTGCAACAAGACAGGCTTCCCTGTCTATAATCAACCCCCAAGATTTTATTCAAACTCAGGTCCATCGACCTGGTTGCATGGATGATGCCATCCAACCATCTCATCCTCTGTTGTTCCCTTCTCCTCCTGCCTTCAATCTTTCCCAGCATCAGAGTTTTTTCCAGTGAGTCAGAATTTTGCATCAGGTGGCCAAATTACTGGAGTTTCAGCTTCAGCATCAGTCCATCCAACAAATATTCAGGACAGACTGCTTTTAGAATGGACTAGTTGGAACACCTTGCACTCCAAGGGACTCTCAAGAGTCACCTGCAACACTACAGTTCTTCAGAAAGCGTCAATTCTTCAGCACTCAGCTTTCTTTAGAGTCCAACTCTCACATTCATACATGACTACTGGAAAAACCATAGTTTTTACTAGATGGAACTTTGTTGGCAAAGGACAGTCTCTGTTTTTAAACTGTTGTTAACAGAAGCAGAAGATATTAAGAAGAGGTGGCAAGAATACACAGAAGAATTGTGCAAAAAATATCTTCACAACCCAGATAATCACAATGGTGTGATCACTCACCTAGAGACAGGTATCTTGTAATGTGAAGTCATGTGGGCCTTAGGAAGCATCACTACGAACAAAGCTAGTGGAGGTGATGGAATACAACTTGAGATAATTCAAATACTGAAAGATGATGGAAAACATCAGTTTTCATTCCAATACTAAAGAAAGGTAATGTCAAAGAATGCTCAAACTACTGCACAATTGCACTCATCTCATACTCTAGTAAAGTAGTGCTTAAAATTCTCCAAGCCAGGCTTCAGTAATACAGAAACCGTGAACTTCGAGATGTTCAAGCTGGTTTTAGAAAAGGCAGAGGAACTAGAGATCAAATTGCCAACATCTGCTGGATCATGGAAAAAGCAAGAGAGTTCCAAAAAACATCTATTTCTGCTTTATTGTCTATGCCAAGGCCTTTGACTGTGTGGATCACAATAAACTGGAAGATTCTGAAAGAGATGGGAATACCAGACCACCTGACCTGCCTCTTGAGAAACCTGTATGCAGGTCAGGAAGCAATAGTTAGAACTGGACATGGAGCAACAGACTGGTTCCACAAAGGAAAAGGAGTATGTCAAGGCTGTATTTTGTCACCCTGCTTAGTTAACTCGTATGTAGAGTACATCATGTGAAATTCTGGACTGGAGGAAGCACGAGGTGGAATCAGGATTTCAAGGAGAAATATCAATAACCTCAGATATGCAAATGACACCACCCTTATGGAAGAAAGTGAAGAATATCTAAAGAGCCTCTTGAAAAAGTGAAAGAGGAGATTGATAAAGTTGACTTAAAACTCAACATTCAGAAAACTAAGATCATGGCATCTGATCCCATTGCTTCACAGCGAATATATGGAGAAACAGTGGAATCAGTGGCTAACTTTATTTTTCTTGGTTTCAAAATCACTGCAGATGGTGATTCTAACCGTGAGATTAAAAGACACTTAATCCTTGGAAGGAAAGCTATGATCAACCTAGACAGCATATTAAAAAGCAGAAACATTACTTTGTCAACAAAGGTCCATCTAGTCAAGGCTTTGGTTTTTCCAGCATTCATGTATAGATGTGAGAGTTGGAATATGAAGAAAACTGAGTGCTGAAGAATTGATGCTTTTGAACTGTGGTGTTGGAGAAGAATCTTGAGAGTCCCTTGGACTGCGAAGAGATCCAACCAATCCATCCTAAAGGAGATCAGTTCTGGGTGTTCATTGGAAGGACTGATGCTGAAGCTGAAAATCCAATACTTTGGCTATCTGATGTGAAGAGGTGACTCATTGGAAAAGACCCTGATGCTAGGAAAGATTGAGGGCAGGAGGAGAAGGGGACGACAGAGGATGAGATGGCTGGATTGCATCACTGACTCAATGGCCATGGGTTTGGGTGAACTCCGGGAGTTGGTGATGGACAGGGAGGCTTGGTGTGCTGTGGTTCATGGGATCGCAAAGAGTCAGACACGACTGAGTGACTGAACTGAAGTGAACTGAAGTGAACTGAAGTGAACTGAACTGAACTAGGTTGATCATAGCTCTTCTTTCAAGGAGCAAGTGTCTTTTAATATCATGGCTGCAGTCACCATCTGCACTGAATTTGGAGCCCACAAAAATAATGTCTCACACTGTTTCTGTTGTGTCCCCATCTATTTGCCACGAAGTGATGATACCAGATGCCATGATCTTAGATTTTTTTTAATAATTATGATTTAAGAGCAATTTATAATTCAGATAAGAGCTGGATGAATCAATTTATAATTTAAGAGCAATTTATAATTCAGATAAAAACTATGATGCTGTTAGTGAAAGGTGAACTGAAGGTAGGAGGTCCTACATTTTGGGGGTTATCAATTTTTTCTAAGAAAGAAAAGACATAATAAGAGAAAAGAAGGCCTTCTATTTTAAGAAATTGATAGCAGAGGAAAGAAAGGATAGAGAAAATGAAGGAATGTTTCTTCCTTGCCTCCGACCCCAAGTATCTATTGGGTTCCTCAGGATTAGAACATTATTGAGGCATAAAATGAATGCTTGAACATGAGCATCAAATTTATGTGAGAAAAAAAATTTATATCTAAAAAATGTAAAGTACAATTTCATTAGAAAAAAAAGTCTGTTAATAACCCACATATGAAATATACAGGAAAAAATATATAGAGAACACTTCTTCATGGATAAAGACAAAAGAAGGAACAGAAAACACTCAGAATAATATTCTTAAAGATGAATGAATATCCTTTAAAGATGAGTGAAAATGTACACTAGTAGGCATTGGTGAATTGCCAAGTATTAGTTCAAAGAGGTATTTTAATCTGAATGAAGTATTATTTTTAAACCCCTAAGACTGACAGTGTTTTTTAAAGATAAGATTAACATTGGTAGGTAAAGACAGCAGTGGAGATTCCGTATTCTGCTGGAGGGAGACTAAAATTGATACCACTACTTTGGCCATTTTATGTTGTACTATAAAACTCAAGATGAACATACTCTAAATATAAAACTAGTCACTATATATTCAAACAGATCTATTGCACAAGAAGACTTTTTGAAAACATATATGTTCATAGATTTTTGAAAATAAGAGTTATTTTTAATGAACCCCAAAGTAAACAAGAGAAAAGTATAAACAGTAAAATGAAAAAATAATATTTATACAAAGGAATTTTATATCATAGTGATTATGAATTATAGTTTTACTCCTCAACATGGACAAAATCCAAAGTGAAAAATCAAATATATACCATGTAAATAAATTTTAAAAATAGAATATAACCTAGTTAAAATGTGTTTGTTTATATATAATCTTATATACTATTACTCTGTGGTAAAAAAAAAAAAAAATCTACTTGCCAAGCAGGGGACATGGGCTTGATCTGTTGGTTGGGAAGATCCCTGAAGAAGGAAATGGCAATCCACTTCAGGATTTTTACCTGGGAAATCCCCTGGACAGAGATGCTTGGTGGGTACAGTCATTAGGGCAGCAAAGAATTGGACATTCCTTAGACACTAAACAATAATAACAACAAAAATATGGGCAAGCTGTGTTCCTTTAAAAAGGTAAATACAGTCTTTAATGTTCCATATACTATGACAAGGATATTATATTATCATGCTTTTAAAAGATCTTTCTTTTGTTCTTTCATCTCATCCTGGCTATCAACCAGCCTATTGCATTTTCATTCTAACACAAAACTCACTTTATAAATCACTTTTCCCCTATATTGCCAGCTTCAGTACCCTGCTGCACAGCTTTCACCTCTGGCCCTCCATTAGGAGGAGTTACAGCCGTTGGTGCCCTGTATCTTGTTTGCATGCTATACTCTTGGCATGCAAGAGTATATATTATTATTCTTTGTTTTGTTTGTTTGTTTTAATTGGAGGCTAATTACAATATTGTAGTGGTTTTTGCCATACATTGACGTGAATCAGCCATGGGTGTATATGTATCCCCCGTCCTGAACTTCCCTCCTACCTGCCTCCCTATCTCATTTCTCAGGGTTGACCCAATACACCGTGTTTGAACGCCCTGTTTCATGCATCAAACTTGGACTGATCTATTTCAGATATGGTAATATACATATTTCAATGCTATTCTCTCAAATAATCACATGCTTGCCTTCTTTCACAAAGTCCAAAAGTCTGCATATAGGGTCATCACTACCATCTTTCTAAATTTCATATATATGCATTAATATACTATATGGGTGTTTTTGTTTCTGACTTACTTCACTTTATATAATTGGCTCCAGTTTCATCCATCTCATTAGAACTGACTCAAATATGTTCTTTTAATAGCTGAATAATATTCCATTGTGTATATGTACCACAGCTTCCTTATCTCTTCGTCTGATGATGAACATCTAGGTTGCTTCCATGTCCTGGTTATTATTAACAGCACTGCAGTGAACATTGGGGTATACATGTCTCTTCAAATTCTGGTTCTTTGGTGTGTATGCCCAGCAGTGAGATTACTAGGTNTGCCTGTTACTCCAGGTGTTTCTTGACTTCCTATTTTTGCATTCCAGTCCCCTATAATGAAAAGGACATCTTTTTTTGGTGATAGTTCTAAAAGGTCTTGTAGGCCTTCATAAAATCATTCATCTTCAGCTTCTTCAGCATTACTGGTTGGGGCATAGACTTGGATAACTGTCATATTGAATGGTTTGCTTGGAGATGAACAGAGATCATTCTGTCATTTTTGAGATTGCATCCAAGTACTGCATTTAGGACTTTTGTGTCCACTGGAGAAAGGAATGGCAAGCCACTTCAGTATTCTTNGGTTGGGGCATAGACTTGGATAACTGTCATATTGAATGGTTTGCTTGGAGATGAACAGAGATCATTCTGTCATTTTTGAGATTGCATCCAAGTACTGCATTTAGGACTTTTGTGTCCACTGGAGAAAGGAATGGCAAGCCACTTCAGTATTCTTGCTTTGAGAACCCCATGAATAGTATAAAAAGGCATTATGATAGGATACCAAAAGAGGAACTCCCCAGGTCATTAGGTGCCCAATATGCTACTGGAGATCAGAGGAGAAATAACTGCAGAAAGAACGAAAGGATGGAGCCAAAGCAAAAACAATACCCAGTTGTGGATATGGTTGGTGATAGAAGCAAGATCCGATGCTGTAAAGAACAATATTACATAGGAACCTGGAAGGTCAGGTCTATGAATCAAGGCAAATTGGAAGTGGTCAAACAAGAGATGACAAGGGTGAACGTCAACATTCTAGGAATCAGTGAACTAAAATGGACTGGAATGGGTAAATTTAACTCAGATGACCATTATATCTAGTACTGCGGGGAGGAATTCCTCAGAAGAAATGGAGTAGCCATCATGGTTAACAAAAGAGTCTGAAATGCAGTAGTTGGATGCAGTCTCAAAAGGACAGAATGATCTCTGTTCGTCTCCAAGGCAAACCATTCAGTATCACACATCCAAGTCTTTTCTTATCAGCCAGAGAAAATTCTCTGTTTTTAAAGAACTTATGGGTTTAAATTAGAGTTCAAATATGGCTCAAAGTTAACTGATTAATAACCACAATTAAAATTTTGAAATCCCTTATAACATGTAATTTAACATAGATGTGATATATTACCATACTTAAGGTCCCAAGGGTTTGGGCAGGAAATCTTGATGGGCATTCTGGCATTATGCTTACTGCAGAGATAAAGGAGTCTTTTTAAAAATCATAGTTTTAGCAAGAGAATCAGAATATGTAGCATTCTGTATTTCAAAAGGATAGCTCTATTATTTCTATTAAGTATGTCATCTTTCTATTCTCTATCAAAATTTTATCCATGAGAAAATATTCCCTTCAACATGGGAAAGAGCCTTGTAAGACATGCATGACATTTTAATATCAATTTAAATGAACATTTAGGTGGTGCTTCCCTTGGTGGCTTAGATGGTAAAGAATTTGCCTTCAATGAAGGGGACCTGAGTTCAATCCCTGGGTCAGGAAGATCCTATGAAGAAGGTAATCATTACCCACTCTAGGATTCTTGCCTGGAGAATTCTGTGGACAGAGGAGCCTTGTGGGCTACAGCCCATGAGGTTGCAAAGAGTTGGACATGACTGAGTAACTGACACTTTTACTTCACTTTCACTTTTACACTTCAGTGGTAAAGAGCCTGTCTGCCAATTCAGGAGACTTAAAAGATGTGGGTTTGATCCCTGAATTGGGAGCATCCCCTAGGGGAGTACATGGCAACCCATCCCAGTATTCTTGCCTGGAGAATCCCATGCACAGAGGAGCCTGTCAGGCTATAGTCCATAGCATTGCAGAGTCAGACACAATAGCAATAATACTATCACTAAGAATAGAGAATACAAAATAATTATGTATAATGAAATATATATTCTCACTGTTTTTAATAAATAATCTGAATCTAAATTAATTAAAAATCTTTCCCAAAGTCACATAGCTGGTTAAAAGTACATTTGGTAGTCATACAGACTTTCTAGCTTTAGCATCTTAGGTGGTATACACCTAAGATAAGGTATCCTGAACATTTGGTCTCTTACATAAAATTGCTACTTCTTCTCTTGAGTACTTAGATTCATATCTAATTGGTTTTGACACTGTTGCTCTGTCCCCTCATTTGGTCATCTTCCTATTATTACCATATTCACACACAACATGCACATACACACGTGAAAATAATCATTCTTCCTTGCCATGTTTTTGACATCAAAAGTACAAAAATTAAATTGCTTAGGCAGTGGAAAACAGTTGTAAGTTTAGTTCAAGTAAAATGCAAAAGTAAATTATTTGAATTGTATGTTACTTTGATATCATTAAATAATCAACACTATGGTGATGGTGATTTAGTTGTTAAGTTGTGTCTGACTCTTGCAACACCATGGACTGTAGCTTGCTAGCTCTTCTGTCTGTGGAATTTCCCAGGTAAGAATAATGGAATGGGTTGACTGAACCCACATCTCCTGCCATATTGGCAGATTCTTTACTGACTGAGCCACCAGTGAAGCCCAATCAGAATTATAAAGATTATCTTATTCATTTACTTTATCCCTGCTATTGAAATTCTATTACAACAGACTGTATAACTTGCATACCAGTGCATAGCTGGAGTCTTAACTATACAGTTAAAATTTTAAACATGGTTTTGAAATATTCAGCTCATTATTTTATTATGTTACTCTAAATTAAATATCCAGAAATGTTAAGTACTTAGTATGTGTCAAGTGTGACAGTACTTTTTACAATTTTTGTAGCATTAGAGAAGCATTTTGGCCAGAGTCAGATTCTAATATGCTAGTTACTAGTTGCCTATTGTCAAATTACTTATTTTGTGCCTCTGTGGGAACAGTAATAGGACTCTTACCACAGTTAGCTCTTTGTCATGATGGTTTTCGATTACTGCTATCATGCTTGCCATCATTAAAATTTGAATTATGAAATACAAAATGAGAAACAGTTGACCCTTATGTCACTGAGTTCATACTCTAATTCAAAGATAAAAGACTACCAATATTTAGCACACACACACAAAGCCCAAATCAAAACAAACAAGCAAAAACCTCAGACTGTCTATGAAAGGTGAATCAAATGATCTGGTGAAATTACATACTGGGATTGGAATGTGTTGGTTTGGGGTATGGATTTATGCTGAAAAAATAATATAATCAGGATAAACTTTGTGGAAATGCAGATGTTTAACTTTGGTCTAATTACATTTTTAAAATTTGAATATAGTTCTTTAATATTCTATTGAAAAACTCAAACAAACATTTTGGCCAACACAAAATTATAATGAATAACTTAGGTTTTATTCCCTGTGTAGAAAGTCAAAAACACTTTTTAAAACTTTTTGGTCACTGATTATAAAACCTATATTTGATATTTAACATCATATATTTGAAGCAAACTAAAAGAACATATTTTATAAAGCATACTTGAAAAGCCAGAGCAAAAGCAGAAGCAGATTAAAATCACCAGGGTTTATTTTTATCTACCTTGTCGAAGAATTACTATAATGACTGCCATTGGGACTACATCTGGGTTCCTCTGGTGCCTTAAAATAGCCCTCATGAGAATGGCACTGAAACATGTATACTACCATATAAAAAATGAAGCACCAGTCTATGTTCAATACAGGATACAGGATGCTTGGGGCTGGTGTAGGGGATGATCCGGGGAGATTGGGTGGGAAGGGAGGTGGGAAGGGGCTTCAGCATTAGGAGATTGTGTACACCTGTGGCTGATTCATGTCAATGTATGGCAAAACCATTACAGTACTGTAAAATAGAAAAAAGTATTAAATAAATAAATTATTTTAAAAAAATAGTCCTCCTGAGTTCTTCACTGCAGATTTACCAGGAGCTCTCAAAGCCCGTGCATGTAGGGAGCTAGACTTGCTGATTGAAGGGAAAAAGACAAGGGAGAAAGGTCTATATGTGTTTGACATTTTTTTTTTTTTACAATTTTGTGACATGTCTCATTCCTATTCTGAATATACATAATATAGATGTTAAAATATTTATTTTAAATATAATTTGTACAAAGCATGAGATTTTTCATTCCTTTTATCCCTTAAGAGATTTAATATTATTTAGATTTAGGAGATAGGCATGCAAGCACGTGTGTGTGTGTGTGTGTGTATTTATAGGTTGTCATGAGTTCAAGAGGTCAAGGATATTCCTTCATACTGATTGGAATTGGTGATACTAAATATATGAGTTCTCTTTTATTTCCTTTTAACATCTTTCTTTCTTCCTTGTTTCTTTATACATGCATGCATAACTTATGTAGTCATCTCTTTAAATTGCTATAGCATCACCAATCCTTATCTACTTTTTCTCCTAGGAAATTATTTTTCCAGAAATCTGTATTTTTAAAAATATATTTGCTTGGTAACTATGACTTTTATAGCTTTAACAGCCTTTTAAGCTTATAAGTTGTGTTATGTGACAATCTGATTTTAATAAGTCACATAAGAACACATTCTATTTTAACAGAAATGGGCAATAGAAATGTTATCTGGAAATTCTGATGTCAAAATTGGGATAGTTTTATGCTAGGACGGGAGGCTAAGAGAATTCTGGAATGTTTTACAATATACTTTTGATAGAAAAACAATGAGAAAAAAGTTGAAAGAATGTTAAACTCATTCTACGAGGACACAATCTCCCTAATACCAAAACCTGACAAAGATGTCACCAAAAAAGAAATCTACAGGCCAATATCACTGATGAACATAGTTGCAAAAATCCTTAACAAAATTCTAGCAATCAGAATCCAACAACACATTAAAAAGATCATACACCATGAAAAAGTGGGCTTTATCACAGGAATGCATGGATTCTTCAATATCTGCAAATCAATCAATGTAATTCATCATGTTTACAAATTGAAAAATAAAAGACATCTGATTATCTCAATAGATGCAGAGAAAGCCTTTGACAAAATTCAACATTCTTTATGATAAAAACTCTCCAGAAAACAGGAATAGAAGGAATATACCTCAACATTATAAAAGCTATATATGACAAGCCCACAGCAAACATTATCCTCAATGGTGAAAAACTGAAAGCATTTCCCCTAAAGTCAGGAACAAGACAAGGGTACCCACTTTCACTGCTACTATTCAACATAGTTCTGGAAGTTTTGGCCACAGCAGCCAAAGCAGAAAAAGAAATAAAAGGAATCAAAATTGGAAAAAAAGTAAAACTCTCACTCTTTGCAGATGAAATGATCCTCTACATAAAAAACCCTAAAGACTCCACCAGAAAGTTACTAGAGGAAATCAATGAATATAGTAAAGTTACAGGATATAAAATCAACAAACAGAAATCCCTTGCATTCCGATGCACTAATAATGAGAAAGTAGAAAAAGAAATTAAGGAAACAATTCCATTCACCATTGCTATGAAAATAATGAAATACTTAGGAATGTATCTACCTAAAGAAACTAAAGACCTATATAGGGAAAACTATAAAGCACTGGTGAAAGAAATCAAAGAGGACACTAATAGATGGAGAAATATACCACGTTCATGGATTAGAAGAATCAATATAGTGAAAATGAGTATACTACCCAAAGCAATCTACAGATTCAATGGCATCCCTATCAAGCTACCAGCGGTATTTTTCACAGAGCTAGAACAAATAATTTCACGATTTGTATGGAAATACAAAAAACCTCGAATAGCCAAAGCTATCTTGAGAGAGAAGAATGGGACTGGAGGAATCAACCTGCCTGACTTCAGGCTCTATTACAAAGCCACAGTCATCAAGACAGTATGGTACTAGCACAAAGACAGAAATATAGATCAATGGAACAAAATAGAAAGTCCTGAGATAAATCTACACACCTATGGACACTTTATCTTCGACAAAGGAGGCAAGAATATACAGTTGATTAAAGACAATCTCTTCAACAAATGGTGCTGGGAAAACTGGTCAACCACTTGTAAAAGAATGAAACTAGAACACTTTCTAACACCACACACAAAAATAAACTCAAAATGGGTTGAAGAACTAAATATAAGACCAGAAACTATAAAACTCCTAGAGGAGAACATAGGAAAAACACTCTTCGACATAAATCACAGCAGGATCCTCTATGATCCATCTCCCAGAATACTGAAAATAAAAGCAAAAATAAACAAATGGGATCTAATTAAAATTAAAAGCTTCTGCACAACAAAGGAAAGTATAAGTAAGGTGAAAAGACAGCCTTTGGAATGGGAGAAAATAATAGAAAATGAAGGAACTAACAAACAACTAATCTCAAAAATATACAAGCAACTTATACAGCTCAATTCCAGAAAATAAATAACCCAGTCAAAAATGGGCCAAAGAACTAAATAGACATTTCTCCAAAGAAGACATACGGATGACTAACAAACACATGAAAAGATGTTCAACATCACTCATTATCAGAGAAATGCAAATCAAGACCACAATGAGGTACCATTTCACACCCATCAGAATGGCAGCAATCCAAAAGTCTACAAGCAATAAATGCTGGAGACGGTGTGGAGAAAAGGGAACCCTCTTACACTGTTGGTGGGAATCCAAACTAGTACAGCCACTATGGATAACAGTGTGAANTATAATTGGCTCCAGTTTCATCCATCTCATTAGAACTGACTCAAATATGTTCTTTTAATAGCTGAATAATATTCCATTGTGTATATGTACCACAGCTTCCTTATCTCTTCGTCTGATGATGAACATCTAGGTTGCTTCCATGTCCTGGTTATTATTAACAGCACTGCAGTGAACATTGGGGTATACATGTCTCTTCAAATTCTGGTTCTTTGGTGTGTATGCCCAGCAGTGAGATTGCTAGGTCGTATGGCAGTTCTATTTCCAGTATTTTAAGGAATCTCCACACTGTTCTCCATAGTGGCTGTACTTGTTTGTATTCCACCAATAGTGTAAGAGGGTTCCATTTTCTCTACACCTTCTCGTGAATTTATTGTTTGTGGTCTTTTTGATAACAGCCATTCTGATTGGTGTGTGATGGTACCTCAAGTTTTGATTTGCATTTCTCTGATAATGACTCATTTTGAACATTTTTTCATGTATTTTTTAGCCATCTGTAGATCTTTTTAGGAGAAATATGTTTAGTTATTTGGCCCACGTTTAGACTGGGTCGATTATTTTTCTGGCATTGAGCTGCATAAGCTGCTTGTATATTTTTGAGATTAATTCTTTGTCATCTGCTTCATTTGCTGTTATTTTTTCCCACTCTGAAAGCTGTCTTTTCACCTTGCTTATAGTTTACTTCATTGTGCAAAAGCTTAATTAGGTCCCATTTGTTTATTTTTGCTTTTATTTCCAGTACTCTGGGTCATAGAGGATCCTGCTGTGATTTATGTCACAGAGTGTTTTTCCTGTTTTCCTCTAGGAGTTTTGTAGTTTCTGGTCTTGCATTTAGATCCGTAATCCATCCTGAGTTTATTTTTGTGTATGGTGTTAGAAAATGTTCTAGTTTTATTATTTTACAGGTTGTTGACCAGTTTTCCCAGCACCACTTGTTAAAGAGATTGTCTTTACTCCATTGGATATTCTTGCCTCCTTTGTCGAAGATAAGGTGTCCATAGGTGTGTGGATTTCTCTCTGGGCTTTCTATTTTGTTCCATTGATCTATATTTCTGTCTTTGTGCTAGTACCATACTGTCTTGATGACTGTAGCTTTGTAGTAGAGCCTGAAGCTAGGCAGGTTGAATCCTCCAGTTCCAATCTTCTTTCTCAAGATTGTGTTGCCTACTTGAGGTTTTTTGTATTTCCATATAAATTGTGAAATTATTTGTTCCAGTTCTGTGAAAAATACCATTGGTAGCTTTATAGAGATTGCATTGAATCTATAGATTGCTTTCTGTAGTATACTCAGTTTTACTATATTGATTCTTCAGATCTATGAACATGGTATATTTCTCCATCTATTTGTTTCAGCTTTGATTTCTTTCATCAGTGTTTTATAGTTTTATAAATATATGTCTTTTATTTCTCTAGTTAGATTTATTCCTAAGCATTCTACCCTTTTTGCCTCAATAGTGAATGGATTACGTCCTTAACTTCTCTTTTTGTTTTCTCATTGTTTGTGTATAGGAATGAAAGGGATTTCTGTGTATTAATTTTATATCTTGCAACTTTACTGTATTCATTGAATAGCTCTAGTAATTTTCTGGCAGTGTATTTAGGGTTTTCAATGTAGAGGAGCATATCATCTGCAAACAATAAAAGTTTTACTTCTTTTCCAATCTGGATTCCTTTTATTTCTTTTCTTTTCTGATTTCTGTGCCTAAAACTTCCAAAACTATGTTGAATTGTAGTGGAGAGAATGGGCACCCTTGTTTTGTTCCTGACTTTAGTGGAAATGCTTTCAATATTTCATCACTGAGGATAATGCAAGCTGTGGGTTTGTCATATATGGTTTTTATTATGTTGAGATACACACAAGACTGAAGTGACTTAGCAGCAGCAGCAGCATGTTCTTTCTATGCTTGTTTTCTGAAAGCTTTTTTATCATAAATGATGTTGGATTTTGTCAGTCTTTCTCTGCATCTATTGAGATAATTATATATATATTTTTAATATAATTTCATTTGCTTTAATTGGAGGCTAACTACTTTACAATATTATATTGGTTTTGCCATGCATTAACATGAATCTGCCATGGGTGTACACGTGTTCCCCATCCTGAACCCCCCTCGCACCTACCTCCCCATACCATCCCTCTGAGTCATCCCAGTACACCAGCTCCAAGCATCTTGTATCATGCATCAAACCTGGAATGGCAATTAGTTTCATATATGATACAGAAGTTTCAATGCCATTCTCCCAAATCATAACACCCTTGCCCTCTCCCACAGAATCCAAAAGACTGTTCTAGACATCTGTGTCTCTTTTTCTGTCTCACATACAAGGTTACCGTTATCATCTTTTTAAATTCCATATGTACGTGTTAGTATACTGTATTAGTGTTTTTCTTTTGGGATTACTTCATCCACCTCATTAGAACTGATTCAAATGTATTCCTTATAATGGTTGGGTAATACTCCATTGTGTATATGTACCACAGCTTTCTTATCCATTCATCTGCTGATGGACATCTAGGTTGCTTCCATGTCCTAACTATTATAAACAGTGTTGCAATGAACAGTGGGTTACAGGTGTCTATTTCAATTCTGGTTTCCTCGGTGTGTATGCCCAGCCATGGGATTGCTGGCTCATAAGGTAGTTCTATTTCCAGAGTTTTAAGGAATCTTCACACTGTTCTCCATAGTGGCTGTTCCAGTTTGCATTTCCACCAACAGTGTAAGAGGGTTCCCTTTTCTCCACACCTTCTCCAACATTTAATGCTTGTAGACTTTTTGACAGCAGTCATTCTGACTGGTATGAAATAATACCTCATTGTGGTTTTGATTTGCATTTCTCTGAAAATGAGTGACATTGAGCATCTTTTCATGTGTTTGTTAGCCATCTGTATGTCTTCTTTGGAGAAATGTATGTTTAGTTATTTGGCCCATTTTTTGACTGGGTCATTTATTTTTCTAGAATTGAGCTGCAGGAGTTGCTTATATATTTTTGAGATTAGTTGTTTGTCAGTTGCTTCATTTGCTATTATTTTCTCCCATTCCGAAGGCTGTCTTTTCAGTTTGTTTATAGTTTCCTTTGTTGTGCAGAAGCTTTTAAGTTTAATTAGGTCCCATTTGTTTATTTTTGCTTTTATTTCCAATATTCTGGGAGGTGGGTCATAGAGGATCCTTTGTGATTTATGTCAGAGAGTGTTTTGCTTATGTTTTCCTCTAGCAGTTTTATAGTTTCTGGTCTTACGTTTAGATCTTTAATCCATTTTGAGTTTATTTTTTTATATGATGTTAGAAAGTGTTCTAGTTTCATTCTTTTACAAGTGGTTGACCAGTTTTCCCAGCACCACTTGTTAAGTATATTGTCTTTTCTCCATTGTATATTCTTGCCTCCTTTGTCAAAGATAAGGTGTCCATAGGTGTATCTCTGGGCTTTCTATTTTGTTCCAATGATCTATATTTATGTCTTTGTGCCAGTATCATACTGTCTTGATGACTATGGCCTTGTAGTAGAGCCTGAAGTCAGGCAGGTTGATTCCTCCAGTTGCATTCTTCTTTCTCAAGATTGCTTTGGCTATTTGAGGGTTTTTTGTATTTCCATACAAATTGTAAAACTCTCACTGTTTGCTAATGACATGATCCTCTACATAGAAAACCCTAAAGATACCACCAGAAAATTACTAGAACTAATCAATGAATATAGTAAAGTTGCAGGGTATAAAATCAACACACAGAAATCCCTTGCATTCCTATACACTAATAATGAGAAAATGGAAAGAGAAATTAAAGAGACAAGTCCATTCACCATTGCAACAAAAATAATAAAATACTTAGGAATATATCTACCTAAAGAAACTAAAGACCTGTATATAGAAAACTATAAAACACTGGTGAAAGAAATCAAAGAGGACACTAATAGATGGAGAAATATACCACGTTCATGGATCAGAAGAATCAATATAGTGAAAATGAGTATACTACACAAAGCAATCTATATGTTCAATACAATCCCTATCAAGCTACCAATGGTATTTTTCACAGAGCTAGAACAAATAATTTCACAGTTTGTATGAATATAATCATATGGTTTTATCTTTCAATTTGTTAATGTACTTTGGTTTGTTGGAAGATTTTTATTGTAGTTTTGATTTCCATGCTTGTGATGGATCTGTTAAAATTTTATATTTCTTGCTGGTTCAGTTTTGAAAGGTTATACTTTTCTAAGAATTCATCCATTTCTTCCAAATTGTCCATTTTATTGTTATATAGTTGCTGATAGCAGTCTCTTATGATCCTTTGTATTTCTGTGTTGTGTGTGGTGATTTCTCCATTTTCATTTCTAGTTTTGTTGATTTTATTCTTCTCCCTTTTTTCTTGATGAGTCTGGCTAACTGTCTATCTGATTTATCTTCTCAAAGAACCAGTTTTTATTTTTGTTGATTTTTGCTATAGATTCCTTTGTTTCTTTTTTATTTATTTCTGCCCTAATTTTTATGATTCATTTCCTTCTACTAACTCTAGGGTTCTTAATTTCTTCTTTTTCTAGTTGTTTTAAGTATAAAGTTGAGTGATTTATTTGATTTTTCTCTTGATTCTTGAGATAATCTTGTATGCTATGAATCTCCCCCTTAGTAGCACTTTTCCTGATTTCCATAGGTTTTGGATTGTTGTGTTCCTATTTTCATCTGTTTCTATGCATATTTTGAAGTCTNTTCTTTTTCTAGTTGTTTTAAGTATAAAGTTGAGTGATTTATTTGATTTTTCTCTTGATTCTTGAGAAAATCTTGTATGCTATGAATCTCCCCCTTAGTAGCACTTTTCATGATTTCCATAGGTTTTGGATTGTTGTGTTCCTATTTTCATCTGTTTCTATGCATATTTTGAAGTCTTTTAAAATTTCTTCTCTAATTTGTTGGTTATTCAGAAGTGTATGTCCATATGTTTGTATTTGTAATAGCTTTTTCCTTTAGTTTTACATCTAATTTTACCACATTGTGATCAGAAAAGATGCTTGAAATGATTTCAATTTTTTTTCTTTTAATTTGCCAAGGCTAGATTTATGGTCCAAGATGTGATTTTTGAAATTCAAGTTAACTTAAATCTGTCCATGGCCGCTCACTTGGGAAATACCTTTGCATTTCCCACAATGACAAAATCGTTTGGTTAAAATGTAATATATCTGACATGCCAAGACCAAAATATTGGCATGTGGCCCTCTGTAGAAGATTTTTCCTTGTCATAGAATTATCACTGTTTTCATAAACTGATCTGTTATTAAAGTTATTCAAAATTCTCAATCAAATTCTGGTACAGTTATTGGTACATTAAACTAAATTTAAAAAAAAAAAACCTCATCCTTATAAAAGAGTCTTCAAAATGCAATATTTATGATATAATATGTGACTACTCATCATCATGTAATCTTTGTTGGGCTTAATTTTAAGAAGTAAATGTAATTTCATAGGTTGAAATACCTAATTGATTAAAAATGTAATGATAGCAGCTTATTCTTAGACATTTTTTTTTTAATGGGATCTTGATTAAAAGAAGTTGAGTGATAATTTCAATGAAGAAGAAAGCAAGTTGCAAAATTTTAATTGTTGGAAAAGTTGAGTGATATTTATTAGTAGTAGATGCATAAAAAGATCAAAATACTTTCTCTACAATAACATTTATATTTTTGAAAATTTTATTTAACATGTATGTAGAAAAGTACATGAATCAATAAAGGTGAATGAATTTTTTTGAACTGAATGAACAGATATAACTGACAATCAGATTAAAAACAAGATACAGAATCTTACCTTCACTCCAGAATCTCCTCTTCTGTGTCCTTCCAGTCACAAAGCAAGCCATACAGCTTGTAATTATTCTTTATATTCTAAGAGTTTACAAAAAGATGATACATTTTTTAAAAAACATAAATTATTCCAAATATTCTTCTAAAATGTTGGTGCTCCTAGGTAATAACTTACTTTAACTTTTGTCTGTGTCACCATACAGAAATTAGAAGATGAAATATTCAGAGGATGAATAATCATACATTGTTTTAATAAGACATCACATATTCCCAGATCTCTGAGTTGTTAAATAATAATAACAAAAAGCAACTTGGCACAATCAAATAAAGTTGCTACAATTTAATTTTAACCATGAGTTTTTCTTCACATTGCCTTTATTCTTCAGTTCAGTTCAGTTCAGTTCAGTTCAGTCGGTCAGTCATTTCCTACTCTTTGGGACCCCATGAATTGCAGCATGCCAGGCCTCCCTGTCCATCACCAACTCCCAGAGTTCACTCAGATTCACATCTGTCGAGTCAGTGATGCCATCCAGCCATCTCATCCTCTGTCATCCCCTTCTCCTCCTGCTCTCAATTCCTCTCAGCATTGAAGTCTTGTCCAATGAGTCAACTCTTTGCATGAGGTGGCCAAAGTACTGGAGTTTCAGCTTTAGCATCATTCCTTCCAAAGAAATCTCAGGGCTGATTTTGTTCAGAATGGATTGGTTGGATCTCCTTGCAGTCCAAGGGACTCTCAAGAGTCTTTTCCAACATCACAGTTCAAAACCATCAATTCTTCAGCGCTCAGCCTTCTTCACGGTCCAACTCTCACATCCATACAAGAGAACGGCGCACTAAGCGCGGCCAAGAGGAGTTACCCCACGTCTGAGGTCAGAGGTAGTGGCCCAGAGCATCAGGCTGCGACAGCTGAGAGAAGTTAACTCGCGTCTGAGGCCAGGGGCGTCGGCTAGGAGGAGCAGCCCCACGTCCAAGGAGCGGTGGCTTTATGCTTATCACTCCTTAGTTCTTACTGTCTGTGGAGTAACAAATATGCCTAATGCTTGTGTGATGATCCTTATTGAGAAATTACCGTTTCTTTTCACTGACCTCAGTTTCACATTACTACTCATACATGTCTCTGACATATCTGTCTTGGAGATACTGCTGGTTTCAGATATTGCAATTCCAGATCACTGTGATAAAATGAATATTGCAAAACTGTGAATCAAATTTTTTGCTTCCCAGTGTATATNACTGACCTCAGTTTCACATTACTACTCATACATGTCTCTGACATATCTGTCTTGGAGATACTGCTGGTTTCAGATATTGCAATTCCAGATCACTGTGATAAAATGAATATTGCAAAACTGTGAATCAAATTTTTTGCTTCCCAGTGTACATAAAGTTATGTTTACTTTATACTATAATCTATATAGAGAGTCCCTTGGACTACAAGCAGATCCAACCAATCAATCCTAAAGGAAATTAATCCTGAATATTCATTGGAAGGACTGATAGTGAAGCTGAAGCTCCAATATTTTGGCTACCTGATGCAAAGAACTGACTCACTGGAAAAGACCCTGATGCTGGGGAAGATTGAAGGCAGGAAGAGAATAGGGTGACAGACTATGAAACAGTTGGATGGCATCACTGAATCAATGGACATGAGTTGAGCAAGCTCTAGGAGTTGGTGATGAACAGGGAAGCCTGGTGTGCTGCATTCTATGGGGTTGCAAAGAGTCAGACATGACTGAGTGACTGAACTGATACTGAACTGATAGTCTATTAAGTGTGCAATACCATTATGTCTAAAACAAACATACCTTAAAAAGTTCTTTATTGCTAAAAATGCTAACTATCATCTGAACCTTCAACAAGCTGCAATCAGTTATTAGCTGAAAATCCTGCTGATTGATTAGGATGGGGGTTACTGAAGGTTTGAGTGGCTGCAGCAATTACTTAAAATAAGACAACAATGAAGTTTGATGCATTGATTGATTCTTTATTTCACTTGAACACTTATGGGCAGGATTATTAATTGACCCAATTTCAATACAGTTTTGTCTCAGGGATTAGGGAGGCCTGAGGAGAGGGAAGGAGGTAGGAAAACAGCCAGCTGGTAGAACAGTCAGAACATGCAATGTTTATCCATTTATGTTCATCATCTTATGTGGGCGTGATTCATGGCACCCCAAAACAATTACAATAGTAACATCAAAGATCTCTGATCATAGATCACCATAAAAATATTATAATAATGAAAAGTTTGAAATATTGTGAGAATCACCAAAATGTGCCAGGGAGATAAGAACTGAGCAAATGTTTTTGGATAAATGGCGCTGCTGGATTTGCTCAATGCAGTGAATTGTAAGTAGAATAATTACTTGTTAGATTTATGTACGTAAAGAAAAATAAAAATAAGAAAAAATGTTTTTAAATAATTCATCATAAAAAAAGAATCCATTTAGGTCTACATAGTTATGCAAATATGTCCTAAGAATTTTAAGAAATACCTGAGGTAAAGTATTTCAGTACCTGCTTACATCTTGGTATACAGTGAACCTCACCATGCACATTACCTTAGGTATCCCAGCAGAGTGAAAATTCCACTGTAGACAAAATGCACACTGAGGTTTATACATATGACAAGCAGAGGTAGAGTAATCCAGTCTTTGTCTTAAAGAGAGCACCGAGTGAATTTATATTAATCCTATAGTCACATGATCCAGAGACTGTCACTCATGAAAACAAGTACACTGGTGTTGGGAGTAGTAGTAGTATGAATTCTAGGGCACAATTTATATAAGAACATTTATTTATGCAATAGCCAAAGTAAACTTCGACAAAATCACCTTGCATGATTCAAATAAAATACAGATTCCGTTCAGTTCAATCACTCAGTCATGTCTGACACTTTTGAGTCTCAAATGCGAAGGTTTCTATTTTACTTTCTATTTTTAATTGAAGTATACTTAATTTACAATGTTATGTTAGTTTTGGGTGTACAGCAAAGTGATTCAGATTCCTTTCCATTATAGGTCATTGCAAGACATTGAGTATAGTTCCCTGTGCTATACAGTAGGTTCTTGCTGTTTATTTTACACATAATAGTGTTTATACGTGAAGAAGGAAATGGCAACCCACTTCAGTGTTCTTGTCTGGAGAATCCCAGGGACGGGGGAGCCTGGTGGGCTGCTGTCTATGGGGTCGCACAGAGTCGGACACGACTGAAGTGACTTAGCAGCAGCAGCAGCTGCAGTGTTTATATGTTAACTCCATATTCCTAAATTTTCCTCTTCCCTTCCACCTCTCCCATTTCACGTTTNCAGATTCTCACAAGGTACTGCTATCATCTGAGAAGAAAGAGATAATTTACATCAGAATTTTAGAGAACGTTCAGCAAAATTCTTCCCTGGACTTACTATCTGGGTCACAAAGACAGGAAATAAATTGAAATTTAGAAATAATAAAGAAGTTATCACAAATACATGCTGAAAGCAGTGATGTCTCAACCTAGAAGCTTTATTAAGTAAATTATAACTACAGAAAACGTCTTNGTTCAGCAAAATTCTTCCCTGGACTTACTATCTGGGTCACAAAGACAGGAAATAAATTGAAATTTAGAAATAATAAAGAAGTTATCACAAATACATGCTGAAAGCAGTGATGTCTCAACCTAGAAGCTTTATTAAGTAAATTATAACTACAGAAAACGTCTTTAGATAACTCTTTCTTTGTTAGTTTGGATCTCTGTGTGGTTATGCTGCCTGAAACTGGTGCATGTGTGTGTGTGTGTGCACACGCAAGTGTGCACACATGTCTATATGGGCAAATACACCTGAGCACAGTGCTAACTTATTACTTTAATGTGCTAATAAAATTTCATACTGGAAAAAAATGAAGCTTGCCTAGTCAAGATCTTTCATGCATTTTGCCATATATGTGATATTTTTTATTTCATTTCTTAAATACCTCAAGCTAACTTCCCTCACTTTGTGAACTGAGTTCTTTACATTTCTCAGTATACTTCCTTCTGGTACTGATGGTTACTGTATAGTCCATGGAATTCTCCAGGCCAGAATACTGGAGTGTGTAGCTGTTCCCTTCTCCAGGGGATCTTCCCAACCCCGGGATCAAACCCTGTTCTCCCACATTGCCGGCAGATTCTTTACCAGCTGAGCCACAAGGAAAGTCCAAGAATACTGGAGTGGGTAGTCTATGCCTTCTCTAGCCAATCTTCCCAACCCAGAAAATGAACTGTGGTCTCCTGCACTGCAGGCCGATTCTTTACCAACTGAGCTATCAGGGAAGCCCAGATGGCTACTAAAGTAGTTTAAAATGACGAGTGAAAGAGATGAGTACAGTTCAGTCGTTCAGTCGTGTCCAACTATTTGTGAACCCATGAGTTGCAGCATGCCAGGCCTCCCTGTCCATCACCAACTCCCGGAGTTCACTCAAACTCACGTCTATCAAGTTGGTGATGCCATTCAGCCATCTCATCCTCTGTTGTCCCCTTCTCTTCCTGCCCCCAATCCCTCCCAGCATCAGTCTTTTCCAATAAATCAACTCTTTGCAAGAGGTAGTCAAAGTACTGGGGTTTCAGCTTTAGCATCATTCTTTCCAAAGAACATCCAGAACTGCTCTTTTTTAGAATGGACTGGTTGGATCTTCTTGCAGTCCAAGGGACCCTCAAGAGTCTTATCCAATACCACAGTACAAAAGCATCAATTCTTCAGTGCTTAGCTTTCTTCACAGTCCAACTCTCACATCCATACGTGACTACTGGAAAAACCATAGCATTGACTAGATGAACCTTTGATGGCAAAGTAGTATCTCGGCTTTTCAATATACTGTCTAGGTTGGTCATAACTTCCCTTCCAAGGAGTAAGTGTCTTTTATTTTCATGGTTGCAATCACCATCTGCAGTGATTTTGGAGCCCAGAAAAATAAAGTCTGACACTGTTTCCACTATTTTTCCATATATTTCCCATGAATTGATGGGACCAGATGCCATGATCTTTGTTTTCTGAATGTTGAGCTTTAAGCCAACTTTTTCACTCTCTTCTTTCACTTTCATCAAGAGGCTCTTTAGATATTTTTCACTTTCTGCCATAAGGGTGGTCTCATCTGCATATCTGAGGTTATTAATATTTCCCCAGCAATCTTGATTCCAGCTTGTGCTTCTTTCAGCCCAGCGTTTCTCATGATGTAAAGTGAAGTTGCTCAGTCGTATCTGACTCTTTGTGACCCCGTGGACTGTAGCCTATAGGCTCCTCTGTCCATAGGAATTTCCAGGCAAGAGTACTGGAGTGGGTTGCCATTTCCTTCTATAGGGGAACTTCCCAACTCAGGGATCAAACCTGGGTCTCCCGCATTGTAGGCAGACGCTTTACCCTAATAAGCAGGGTGACAATATACAGCCTTGACATAGTTCTTTTCCTATATGGAACCAGTGTGTTTTTCCATGTCTTTGTTCTAACTGTTGCTTCCTGAGCTGCATATAGGTTTCTCAGGAGGCAGGTCACATGCTCTGATATTCCCATCTCTTTCAGAATTTTCCCCCAGTTTATTGTGATGCACCCAAAGGCTTTAGCATAGTCAATAAAGCAGAAATAGATATTTTTCTGGAACTTTCTTGCTTTTTCCATGATCCAGTGAATGTTGGCAATTTGATCTCTTGTTCCTCTGCCTTTTCTAAAACCAGCTTGAACATCTAGAAGTTCATGGTTCATGTACTGCTGAAGCCTAACTTGGATATTTTTGAGCATTACTTTATTGGCGTGTCAGATGAGTGCAATTGTGTGGTAGTTTGAGGATTCTTTGGCATTGCCTTTCTTTGTGATTGAAATGAAAACTGACTTTTTCCAGTCCTGTGGCCACTGCTGAGTTTTCCAAATTTGCTGGCATATTGAGTGCAGCACTTTCACAGCATCATCTTTCAGGATTTAAAATAGCTCGATTGGAATTCCATCACCTCCACTAGCTTTGTTCACAGTGATGCTTTCTAAGGTCCATGTGACTTCACATTCCAGATATCTGGTTCTAGATGAGTGATCACACCATCATGATTATTTTGGTCGTGAAGATCTTTTTTGTACAGTTCTTCTGTATTTTCTTGCCACCTCTTCTTAATATCTTCTGCTTCTGTTAGGTCCATACCATTGCTATCCTTTATTAAGCCCATCTTTGCATGAAATGTTCCCTTGGTATTTCTAATTTTCTAGAAGAGATCTCTGGTCTTTCCCATTCTGTTCTTTTCCTCTATTTCTTTACATTGATTGCTGAGGAAGACTTTCTTATCTCTCTTTATTATTCTTTGGAACTCTGCATTCAGATGCTTATATATTTCCTTTTCTCCTTTGCTTTTCATTTCTCTTCTTTTCACAGCTGTGAAGAGGAGAGAAAGAGATGAGAGTTACCCATAAAATGTGAATCTTTGATAGATTTATCTCAAATCAACTTTGACTTTTGAAATATACATTAGAACATGTCTGCTTATCTCAGCTATTGCCAGCAGCTGAATGTCAACTCACTTGATTACACCAAACCAGATTAATCAAAGATGGTGTATTCCCATGTAAATATTCGTAATTTATCAAAATCCCTCTAAGCAGAAATTCTTTTGCCCCACAGTTTTCTGCAGGTATTATATAATATGTTATTCAGTCACTGAATTGTGTCTGACTCATTGCCATCCCTTAGATTGCAGCACACCTGGTTTTCTTGTCCCTTCCCTTCGTGAATCGCTGCCTTGTCATGGCAAAGAGGCTTGAACAACTCAATGAAGCTATGAATGATACCATGCAGGGCACCCAAGACAGATGGCTCATAGTGGAGAGTTCTGACAAAATGTGTTCCACTGGAAGAAGGAGTGGCAAACTACCCTGGTATACTTGTTGTGAGAACCCTATGAACTGTATAAAAAGTCAAAAACATAATAATATCCCAACCTATGAAACAAGCAGCACAAACATCTGAAATTGCAGCGACCTCTGAATATACTAACACAATTTAAATCAACAAATCGGCTTATTTTGGGAAAGAAAAATTTTAATAATGAATGAATCTTATTAACTTTATGCAAATAAAAATCTCAGTGTATTTTTATACATTGCTGCCTACACATGACCATGGCTAACATAAAAAAATTATTTTTACTTTTTAAGATGAAAATGCTTGGAAATATGTAAAAAATAATTGACAAAAATTATTTTGAAGATAAGATGGTGAAATAAATATCAGGTTAATTTGTTTAATTTTCCTATTTTAGGAAGTATTTCTCATACTGCAATGTCTGGGTGTGTGTCTATTATATACAATATTTGGCTCTGTACCCTACTTTAGACTTTTTAATTAATACACTACTTTTAGAGAAATTTTATGTTTATTAAAAAAAGAATAGAGAGTACACATTTCCAAAATAATCCTTTAATCTCACACACACAGTTTATTTTATTAATATTTTGTATTAGTGTAGTATGTCTGCTATAATTGGTGAGCTGATATTTATACAGTATTATTAACTAAAGCCCATAGTTTACATTAGCGTTCACTCTGTGTTTTACATTCTACTGGTTATAACTGAAGTGACTACAATGGTATGTATTCATCCTTACAATATTATGCAGATAGTTTCACTATCCTTAAAATATCCTGTTCTCTGCCAGTTAATCTATATACATCCTTTTCCCCAAGTTCTTGGAAACTGCTGCCTTTTTTTTTTTTTCCTTTCACTGTCTTGATAGTTTCGCCTTTTCAGCATTGCACATAGCTGAATTAGATAGCATAGCCTTTACAGATTGGCTTTTTTCATTTAGCAAACTGCATTTTATTTCCCTGTCTTTTTGTGGCTTGATAGATGGTTCACTTCTTTTAGTTGAATCATATTTTATTACATCAAAGAAAGAAATGGCAACCCACTCCAGTATTCTTGCCTAGAGAACTTCATGAACAAAGGAGTCTGGCGGGCTACAATCCATGGGATCACAAAGAGTCTGACATGACTGAGCAACTAACACTTGCTTATTTTTTTATATGGATGTACCACAACTTATCCACTCAGCAATAAAGGACATCTTGGTGGCTTCCAAATTTTGGCAATTAGGAATAATACTGCTACAAACACTTGTGTGCAGGTGTTTATGCAGGCATTTGCTTTCAACGTATTAGAGTAGATACCAGAAGCAAAACTGCTGGATCATATAGGTTTCAGTTCAGTTCAGTTCATTGACTGAGTGGTGACTGACTCTTTTCGACCACATGAATTGCAGCACGCCAGGCCTCCCTGTCCATCACTAACTCCCGGAGTTTACTCAAACTCACAACCATCGGGTCGGTGATGCCATCCAGCCATCTCATCCTCTGTTGTCCCCTTCTCCTCCTGCACGCAATCCCTCTCAGCATCAGTCTTTTCCAATGTGTCAACTCTTCTCATGAGGTGGCCAAAGTTGGAGTTTCAGCTTTAGCATCATTCCTTCCAAAGAAATCCCAGGGCTGATCTCCTTCAGAATGGACTGGTTGGGATCTCCGTGCAGTCCAAGGGACTCTCAAGAGTCTTCTCCATGTCCTGGCTATTATAAATAGTGCTGCGATGAACACTGGGGTACACATGTCTGTTTCAATTCTGGTTTCCTCGGTTTGTATGCCCAGCAGTGGGATTGCTGGGAGGGAGGAGGGAGGGGGGTTCAGAATGGGGAACAAGTGTATACCTGTGATGGACTCATGTTGATGTATGGCAAAATCAATACAATACTGTAAGGTAATTAATCTCTAATTAAATAAATTTATATTTAAAAAAAATTTTTTAAAAGAGTCTTCTCCAACAATAGGTTTAGTTTTGTAATATTATGTCTATCACTGACCCTGTTTTTGATGCCAGTTGTCTTGCTGTTCACACTGTTCACTGAACCTGGTATAGGCAAGGCATGAGCTAATGGTCTGGAGGAAGATGCAAGGAGCTGCAGGGCATGCAAACACCTTTATTCTATCTTGACTGGTGCAACAGCTGTAGCAGTAGACACGCTATATTCTCTCCTCTCGAGACTGACCCAACAGACACAGCTTGGCATAGAAAATGATGCTGCTACTTTTTAGGTGGGGCTCATATATCTCTACAGCTCATGACCAAGAGAGTACCTTATGATGCACGTGTGCAGTGCTATAAATGATCTCAGCAGTTACATGGTCATTATTTCAAAAAATGGGGCAAGAGGGAGAGGCTGTTGGGAGAGAGAATCTGACCATGCCATCTTGGCTAATTTGCTCTCTCCTCACACTCCACCACTTCAGGGTGTCTCGCCTCACAGAAGATGTGCAGGCCATCTTCTGAGACATTTCCTTGGTAAGTAACAGTGACCCTTGGATTTACATCTTGCAACAGCAGTAGCTACAACAAAAAGCAGTTACATCCCTATTACACAGCAAAACCCAATGTTGGGTGTCACCTGGAGCTCATGTTGCTATCCTCACCCTCATGGAGCTAGAAAAGCCACCCACTGCATGTGGAGTGTCTTTTTCTTCCATGGCCAAGTCTAGTCCACCACCTGTCCTGGTGAAATTGCAGGAAAGCCTCCACAGGGGCAACTCCACCCCTGTGGGGCTTTTTTTAAAAACCCACAAAACCCCACACAGGTGCCAAGGCCACCCCTTCAAAGAGGGGATTTTTTTTTGCACCATTCACAGCCCACCCACATGATTACACTTTTTGAAGTCTGAGGGCACAGTTTGTACAGTAAACTCATCAAATTGCTCATCCTTTATAGTTCAGTGTTCTACATAGGACACAGCCTTTTCAGTACACTCAACACAAATCAGCCCACATTTGCATCTGCCTAACCTGGATGGGACCCCTGCCAACTGGGGACTCCTTCAGAGTCTTCACACCTTCCAGATGGCATTTCACATGCTGTCCCTCCACTTCTCTCAATAAGGACCCAAAAAACTCCCAGAGACACTGGGTCTACCCCTGTGTCCCAGAGTTGCAAAAGTCAATCTGCTCTTGCTTTTGCTGAAACTGGCCACATTGGGGGCCCCTCGAGGATGTCCCTCCTGGGCCATAGGCTGCTCATGCTTCACTTTCTGGTGCACAACAGGCCTCACTGAGAAGTGGAGACACACAGTCTCATAATGTTCAACATCACCATCACTGTCAGAGAGGCTGAGTTCTTCAGGGCCACAGGATTCTTGTCAACATACGTTGCTATAGTTCTTTCAAGTGTCTCTGCACATTGTGTACTGGTGTGGCATTGTGTAGGGCACAATCCATATTTGCCTTCAAGACAGTCAGGAAAATCCACCTTCCTTACCCCACCCCCCCACACCTCCATGTCAGCAGCAGTCCATGCCACTTTGCTCAGCAAATGGGAACTCGCTGCCTGCAACACCTTTACAATGCTATCCAGTGAACTGCCTATTGCCTCCCTGTCTTCCCCCAGAGCCCATACAGAGAGGACTGCAGCCACGTGGTACCACATGTTATATGATGGCCACTGGCTTTTTTCATCCAGTGGAGCCTCAGGCTCTCCTACCTGCAGGGTATTCTGCTAACTAAGCCAGTTGTATCACTGGCCCTGTATGTGATATCAATTGTCTTGCTGTTCACACTATTTGCTGAACCCAGGGTAGGCAAGGCACGAACTAAGAGGCTAGAAGAAGATGCAAGGAGTCATAGGGATAGCAAAAGCATTTATTGTCTCCTGTCTGGTGCAACAACCATAGCAGTAGATATGCTATATTCTGTCCTCTTGTGGCTGAACCAACAGACACAGCCGTGACACAAAGGTAATTCTGCTACATTATAGGTGGAGCTCATACATCTCTACAGCATAAAGTAGCTCATGACCAAATGAGTACCTCATGATGCACATGTGCAGTGCTATAAGTGAGCTCAGCTGTTATACAGTCTTTACCTACAAAACATGGGGCAAGAGAGAGAGGCTGTGGGGTGAGAGAGACTGACCATGCCATCTTGACTTTTTTCTCTCCCCACACTATGTAAGGCTATGTTCAACTTTGCAAGTAAGTATCTTCTAAAGTGACCATCCTATTTTGCATTTTCATCAGCAATGAATGAGAGATTCTGTTGTTCCATCCTCTTGACAACATTTGGTATTGTCTGTGTTCTGGATTTTAGCCATTGTAAGAGGTATGTTGTGGTATCTTCCTGTTTTAATTTGCATTTCCCTAGTGACATGTGGTGCTGAAAATCTCTTCAGATATATATCAACCATGTATATATGTACTTTGGCGAGATGTCTGTTGAGACCTTTGGCACATTTTAAATTCAAACGCTTGGTTTTTCATTGTTAAATTCTAGGAGTTCTTTTATATTTGGATGCATCCTTTATCAGTCCTATATTTTGCAAATACTGTCTCACACTTTGGCCTGTCTTTTCATTCAGGAGTTAGTGGTGAACAGGGAGGCCTGGTGTGCTGCGATTCATGGGGTCCCAAAGAGTCAGACACGACTGAGCGACTGAACTGAATTGAAAAGTGTCTTTTGCAGAGCAAAAGGTTTTATTTTACTTAAGTCCAACTAACTATTTTTCCCCCATGGGTTATCCTTTTGGTATTATATCTAAGATGTTGCCAAACCTGAGATCACCTAGATCTTTTTCCTATGTTATCTTCTAAGAGTTTTATAGCTTTGTGTTTTACACTTAAGTCTTTAAATCATTTTGAGTTCATTTTTGAGAGAAAGATAAATTTTATGTCTAGATTCATTTTCACATGTCATTACCTATTTTTTCCATCATCATTTGTTGAAGAGATTTTCTTTTCTTAATTGTACTGGGTTTGTTCCTTGCCAAAGATCAGTTGGCTACATTCATGTGTATCTGTTTTTGGAATATGTACTCTGTTTCATTGAGTGGTAGAATATTTTAATTGTCAATTTTTAAACTTTCTAGTTCATGGTATAATACTGTACAATTTTTTCTTTTAAAATTATTTTTAGAATATTATATGTATTCATATATGACTAGTCAGAAATCAAGAACTTCATTTTATTCCTTTTTAATGAAACATTAATGGGTTTCTTAGGAAAATAATTTTGCTAAACACAAATTGACTTTATAGAAAATCTTGGAACTTGTCTAGTCCAATGACACATCTATAGGTTAAGATATTTACTTACAGATACGTAGATGCTACATACTATAAAGCACTATAAAATAATTTATAAAGTACTATAAAAATAATTCTGAATAATGAAATAAAATTTTACTTACTACTATGGTATCCCTAGTGGCTCAGTGGTAGAAAATTCACCTGAAATGCAGGAGACACAAGTTTGATCCCTAGGTCAAGTATCCCCTGGAGGAGGAAATGGCAACCCACTCCAGTATTCTTGCCTGGAGAAACTCATGAACAGAGGAAGCTGGTGGGCTTAAGTCCATAGAGTCACAAAGAGTCGGACACGACTGAAGCAATAATAATAACAGTCTTCAAAATATTATTAGGCATGCAATACTTTCCTAAGATTTTTTTAATCCCTTAATAATGTTTTTAGTCAATGAGTTTTCAATATTTAGAACCACAGACATTTGACAATAAATTAAAAAGAAAAACTCCTTGCCTATAAAAACATTGACATTCATTCAAATTTCTGTATACAATTTGATGAATTGACACTTCTTTTTAAATATATCCATGGATTCTAGGATTAGTAACAATCAGACCAAGCACTCATAAAGTATATTGTCAGAATTCAACTAAATATTAATAAGCATTAAATGATTTCTGGTTTTGGTAGTCAACTGTTTAAGATTAATAAAATCCACCAAAGGCAAGGTAGTGTCTCTCAGATTCTTAAATACATAATGCACATTGTGGTTACTCAAAGGGGAATAAAGTCCATAGTACTTAAAACTAAACTGAAAATGAAATCATTCCCCCCACCAACACCATTTTCTTTTCTTTCTTTTTTTTTTTTCCAGCGCCATTTTCTTTATTTCCTCAGAGCATCTTGCAGAAATAGTGTTGCTGGGAATACTCTAGAAAGAACTGAGCTAGCCTAATGTTCTGAAATGTCTCTGATGAAGGAATTATGCACAATTAACAATCATCCTATTTGTCTTTCTTCTTCTTATGGTCCTTCAGCATTTTTATAACTCCTTTAAGTTTTAATCTATATTAGGACAATGTAGCACTTAAATTTGATATCCAGGGTCCAGTGTACCCTGGAGCTGGTGACCTTAGGAATCAGAGAGATTTCAATCCCAACACAATACCACTGAGGTGGTCTAAAGTGTGACCAATACCTTAAAACATTTACTTAGTGAGCTTTCATTACATCCTCAATTAAGTCTTATCTTACATAGGAAATCCCCTGATTCCTCGAATTGTACCTCTTCCAACAATCTTTGATTAATTTGCAGGGAACTCACTTTTTTCCTGTCCTCTGTTGGATTTCTATCATATCTCTTATGTTGTCCCTTATAATGTATTTTTTTCTGTTCTGCATAATATCAATTTAGAGACAAAATTAAGTTTTCATTCATTCAGTTTTCCTTGACCTTCTGTCATTCAACATCAGTGTTTTAGCTCCAAGATTTTGAGCTTCTAGGAAGAAAGTGTCATATCAATTTAGCATGATTTTTAGAGCAGTGAATATTTCAACACATATATTAAATAATTTATTATGTAAATTATTTAAAAATCAATGATGCATGTCAACTCCCCCCCAAATATTGCATAAGCTATGAAAATTATTTAGATATCATTTAAAAATTATTTAGATATCATTCAATATTTATGGCTAGAAATTATACTAAGATGATTTTTAAATTCATGGAGTAGGCACTGATAAGTCTTATTTTGAGATAATTTGGTGGGGGAAGGTTAGTTTTATATAAGGAATTATTTGGAAGCTAAGAGATAGTCCAGACTTTTACTTGGTGGTAAAACGAAAAGGTGGAAGAAAAGTTTGTGAAACCAGTTTGAGGCTACTAGGAGAAATAAAGACCCATTTTTTTCTTCCTTCCCCATACTACATCATCAGAAATCCATCAATGTAGCTTAACATGTTTATCTTTTAAAATGTATAGTGCCCCAAAGAGTGAGAAATTTGTTTTTTATGTATTTAATATCTACCACTGTAGGTTTACTTGCTTATCTTATCCGATAGCCATACATTTCTTGATGTGTCTTTTGAATCTCTAAGTAACTCAAAGCGTGGACTGAATAAATATTTAAGTGAATGAATGAATCCTTGTCAGCTAGCTGAAAAGAAGATTATCTAAAAAGTAGGATAATTTTGACTTGGATGATATGCCCTATTACAGTAGCTTGAACTATTCAACCACTCAGTAAAGCTCAATAAATGTCATCTAAACTATTTTGAGTCAGTATGAAAATCTCGTTTCTCATGTTTTATTAATAAAGATAATTATGGACAGAATAAAATGTAATATATATGAGGGTCCAAAGAAAATAATGGAAAATTTGTGGGGAAAATAATTTTAATTATGTGCTTTTGGAGATTTCTGACAGCCTCTNTGGCTCAGTGGTAGAAAATTCACCTGAAATGCAGGAGACACAAGTTTGATCCCTAGGTCAAGTATCCCCTGGAGGAGGAAATGGCAACCCACTCCAGTATTCTTGCCTGGAGAAACTCATGAACAGAGGAAGCTGGTGGGCTTAAGTCCATAGAGTCACAAAGAGTCGGACACGACTGAAGCAATAATAATAACAGTCTTCAAAATATTATTAGGCATGCAATACTTTCCTAAGATTTTTTTAATCCCTTAATAATGTTTTTAGTCAATGAGTTTTCAATATTTAGAACCACAGACATTTGACAATAAATTAAAAAGAAAAACTCCTTGCCTATAAAAACATTGACATTCATTCAAATTTCTGTATACAATTTGATGAATTGACACTTCTTTTTAAATATATCCATGGATTCTAGGATTAGTAACAATCAGACCAAGCACTCATAAAGTATATTGTCAGAATTCAACTAAATATTAATAAGCATTAAATGATTTCTGGTTTTGGTAGTCAACTGTTTAAGATTAATAAAATCCACCAAAGGCAAGGTAGTGTCTCTCAGATTCTTAAATACATAATGCACATTGTGGTTACTCAAAGGGGAATAAAGTCCATAGTACTTAAAACTAAACTGAAAATGAAATCATTCCCCCCACCAACACCATTTTCTTTTCTTTCTTTTTTTTTTTTCCAGCGCCATTTTCTTTATTTCCTCAGAGCATCTTGCAGAAATAGTGTTGCTGGGAATACTCTAGAAAGAACTGAGCTAGCCTAATGTTCTGAAATGTCTCTGATGAAGGAATTATGCACAATTAACAATCATCCTATTTGTCTTTCTTCTTCTTATGGTCCTTCAGCATTTTTATAACTCCTTTAAGTTTTAATCTATATTAGGACAATGTAGCACTTAAATTTGATATCCAGGGTCCAGTGTACCCTGGAGCTGGTGACCTTAGGAATCAGAGAGATTTCAATCCCAACACAATACCACTGAGGTGGTCTAAAGTGTGACCAATACCTTAAAACATTTACTTAGTGAGCTTTCATTACATCCTCAATTAAGTCTTATCTTACATAGGAAATCCCCTGATTCCTCGAATTGTACCTCTTCCAACAATCTTTGATTAATTTGCAGGGAACTCACTTTTTTCCTGTCCTCTGTTGGATTTCTATCATATCTCTTATGTTGTCCCTTATAATGTATTTTTTTCTGTTCTGCATAATATCAATTTAGAGACAAAATTAAGTTTTCATTCATTCAGTTTTCCTTGACCTTCTGTCATTCAACATCAGTGTTTTAGCTCCAAGATTTTGAGCTTCTAGGAAGAAAGTGTCATATCAATTTAGCATGATTTTTAGAGCAGTGAATATTTCAACACATATATTAAATAATTTATTATGTAAATTATTTAAAAATCAATGATGCATGTCAACTCCCCCCCAAATATTGCATAAGCTATGAAAATTATTTAGATATCATTTAAAAATTATTTAGATATCATTCAATATTTATGGCTAGAAATTATACTAAGATGATTTTTAAATTCATGGAGTAGGCACTGATAAGTCTTATTTTGAGATAATTTGGTGGGGGAAGGTTAGTTTTATATAAGGAATTATTTGGAAGCTAAGAGATAGTCCAGACTTTTACTTGGTGGTAAAACGAAAAGGTGGAAGAAAAGTTTGTGAAACCAGTTTGAGGCTACTAGGAGAAATAAAGACCCATTTTTTTCTTCCTTCCCCATACTACATCATCAGAAATCCATCAATGTAGCTTAACATGTTTATCTTTTAAAATGTATAGTGCCCCAAAGAGTGAGAAATTTGTTTTTTATGTATTTAATATCTACCACTGTAGGTTTACTTGCTTATCTTATCCGATAGCCATACATTTCTTGATGTGTCTTTTGAATCTCTAAGTAACTCAAAGCGTGGACTGAATAAATATTTAAGTGAATGAATGAATCCTTGTCAGCTAGCTGAAAAGAAGATTATCTAAAAAGTAGGATAATTTTGACTTGGATGATATGCCCTATTACAGTAGCTTGAACTATTCAACCACTCAGTAAAGCTCAATAAATGTCATCTAAACTATTTTGAGTCAGTATGAAAATCTCGTTTCTCATGTTTTATTAATAAAGATAATTATGGACAGAATAAAATGTAATATATATGAGGGTCCAAAGAAAATAATGGAAAATTTGTGGGGAAAATAATTTTAATTATGTGCTTTTGGAGATTTCTGACAGCCTCTCAGTACCTGAGAGGAGCAGGTGTTTTCATTGTTTCTGTAGCTCTTGCCTTGTAGTTATCTATCAAAATTTCAAAGTGAATTACTTCACTTTAAGGTGTACTTAAAAAAAAAAAACTCCCACCTGAATAATGATTAAATAATTAGAAAGAAATATATAATTGGGCAGATCTTGAAAGATATACTCTAAAATAGCTCTTAAAATTGCTTAAATTGTACAAAATAATATATTTAAATAATAAATATTTCTTTAAATGTCTTCTGTATGTAAGAAAGTTTTTGATGATTCCACTAAGGCATCTTGTCAGTTCTCTCAATTTGAACATATTCCAAAAAACAGTTTGGAAATTTAAATCCAGTAGGTGAAAAAATCAGTATATGAACACAGTTATAAAAGTGCAAAGCAATGTCTGTCCACAAAGTTCATCACCTTAAAATTATTCCTTTGTTGAAATCACTCAAAACATTAAGCTATGGGTTATTAAGTATATTCTGTTGGGAACTATATAAAAGACATTCTTATGGTAGGAATAATACTACCCAGCATGCTAGTCTATAAATTTCAACCAAGTTAGCAAACTATTATATGACTTGGGAAACATGAATTCATGCTGAATGACTTATCTCCTTTTTACACTCCTGCCTCTGAAGGAGCAAGTGAAATATTCAGCCATATGTAAGCAAGTTCTGGATGACTTCACTGAATGAGATGTGCCAGATTTTCTCAGGAATAGAAATATAAAGAGTGATGATAATGTAACAAGAAAATAAATTCCCTGTAGAAATGCTTGTATTTTTGTTCTTATGATTTAAGGACAGCATTTTCCTTATTTCAGACTTTTATTGAACCTAAAGCTTTCATTTGAGTAATAATTTTTAAAACATAAGAAATAAGTTTGGGACTTCCCTGGCAGCCCTTAAAATTTCACTTTACAGTGCAGGGGTGAGGGTTCTACCGTTAGTCAGTGAGCTAAAATCCCATATGTCTCACGGTCAAAAAACCAAAGTATAAAGCAAAAGCAGTATTGTAACGAATTCAATTCAGACTTTTAAAAAGATCCACATCAAAAACTACATAAATAAAGACTAACACAATTACTTTTATTGTAGCTATAATCAAATGGGCCTGAATATTTCATATAAGCTCTTTTCTCTTTGTAATATAAATCGCAAATTTTCCTGGCTTGACTGCTTGTGTTAAACTTAATTACATGGTAAATATGTATAAAATTGACTCCAGAATCAACTGAATGGGCATGAAAAACACACCTTTCTTATAGTGTTCATTTATTTCACAAAAAGTCACTAGATTTTAGCTCTCTCTCTTTTTTTTTTTTCTTGTACAATCAATAAATATTTTGTAAAGGCTTTAAAAATTTTTTTTATTATGCCGCTTTTTTTCTTTATTTCATTTTTTTTAAAAAGTGTTCTTACAAAGCCTTACAAGCAGGAGTTAAAAAAAAAAATCCAGTCAAAATCTTTGCCTATAAGAATCATTAGTAAAAAGTGGTACAATTTTGCATTTAACCTTTTTATAGCTTGTTTTAAGCTAAAAAAGTAAAAACAGCAACTCCCACCCCTATTTTTCCTTTTCTTGTTTGTGTCTCCTGGCACACCATCTGTTTTTTGCAATGTCCTAGCCTACCAAAAATTCACTGAGATTTTATGTGTCACAGATTCCACGTCGATAATGTTAGGCATATCAAAGAAATTTAAGGCCAATAAAACACTCATGTTCAGTACACTTATGAAATAGTATCATTATAAATATAACTGATGGTAACCAAAATAAAAAGTTTGTCCTTCTCAGGGTCATAAGCCAGGAACAATGTCTACTAAAGTCAAGGATGTAGTGATGTCTCAAAATATCTAGTGAACTTCACCTTTGGATTGCCTTCCAAATCATATTAAAAACACAAGAAACAGAATTTTATCACTTTAAACAGAATTTGTTTATAATACTATTACATATTTTACATCACCTCAATACAAGACTTACTTTGAAAAATGTTTGCTTGGTGGCAAAAAATAAATCTAGCCCCAGTGAATGAGGAATTTCTGTTTAAAAGCAATTCAGATACATCTTTTTTTTTTTTTTTTAAGCAGTATCAGTGGCTTAAGTAGCTACATTGACAGTCTAATACCTTTCTTAAAAAATACATTCTAATTTATTTAAAGTAAACCACCTTAAAGATCACACTTAGATATTATATTTTGGAATGTAAAGTAAAATTAAAGGGAAAAAGCCATATGTTTGGGAAATTAAAAAAGGAAGTATCATAAATATGTAGTCAGATAATTTAGATTATTCTTTTGAAAAGTGATCTTTTGGAAAGATCTGGGAGGTAGCAGAGTCCAGTGGCTGGAAGAATAGAGTGAGATCAGGATACCTGTGTTTGAATCTGGGCTCTGATAGATAGTAACTTTATAACTTTGGACAAGTTACTCAATCAATATGCCCAGTTTCCTTATGTGTACAATGGATACACTGATTTTGTTGTCAGAAAGATTAAATAAGCTAATAAGTAAAGCATCTCTATGTTTTCATATAAGAGCAATTTCTAATATAAAAATGATTCTTTCTTTTATTTTCCATTATAGTTTACTGCAAGGTATTGAATACAGTCCTTTGTTCTTGTTGTTTTTTCAGTCAGTAAGTCTTGACCAACTCTTTTGCAGCCCAATGGACTGCAGCCAGCCAGGATCCTCTGCCCAGGATGTTTTCCTGGTGAAAATACTGGAGTGTGTTGCTCTCTCCTTTCGTATCCAGGGATGGAACCCGCAACTCTTGCATTGCAGGAGGATTCTTTTTCACTGAGCCACCAGGGAAGCATGTTATACAGTAAAACTTTGCTGTTTATATATTTTATATATAGTAGTAGTGTGCATCTTGCTAATCCGATATTCCTAACTTATCTCTACCACCACTTCTCCTTTGGTAATTATAAGTTTGTTTTCTATGTCTGTGAATCTGTTTCTGCTTTGTAAATAAGTTCATTTGTACTTTTTTTTTTTAGATTCTACATATAACTGATATCATATAATATCTGTCTTTGTCTAACTTACTTCACTTAGTATAGTAATATCTAGATCCATCAGAAGGACAGTTTTTACTACATTATAAGTAGTTAACAAACAAACAAAATAGACTGGAACTCCCGGTATGCAGGTCAGGAATCAACAGTTAGAACTGGACATGGAACAACAGATTGGTTCCAAATAGGAAAAGGAGTACATCAAGGCTGTATATTGTCAGCTGATTATTTAAATTATATACAGAGTACATCATGAGAAACACTGGGCTGGAGGAAGCACAAGCTGGAATCAAGATTGCAGGAGAAATATCAAAACCTCAGATATGCAGATGACACCACCCTTATGGCAGAAAGTGAAGAGGAATTTAAAAACCTCTTGGTGAAAGTGAAAGAGGAGAGTGAAACAGTTGGCTTAAAGTTCAACATTCAGAAAACGAAGATAATGGCATCCAGTCCCATCACTTCATGGGAAATAGATGAGGAAACAGTGGAAACAGTGCCAGACTTTATTTTTTTGGTTTCAAAATCACTGCAGATGGTGATTGCAATCATGAAATTAAAAGACACTTACTCCCTGAAAGGAAAGTTATGACTGAAAGGCTGTTGCTGAATGAAAAGACACTGGGATTCTTGGCCTCCAGAGGAGAATTCAATCCTGGGCCAAGAAACGAGGCTTGATCTCTCAGAGCTTTTATGTAATAAGGATTTAGTAAAGTATAAAGGAGATAGAAAAAAACTTCTGACATAGGCATCAGAAGGGGGCAGAAAGAGTATTCCCCTGCTAGGCTTCAGCTGGATGTTATATAGGCACCAGAAGTCTGTTAATGGAAGAAAGGAATGTCTTAAAACTCAGAATGGCACCAAGGCACTTCACCCATAAGATGCATTTTTGGGATAATCTTGGCTTCAGATGATTCATCTCGGGCCCTAAAACGACTAACCTGGATCTTGTAGAAGGACAGATTACCATACAAATAGTTTCGTTTACATAGATTAGGGAAACAATATCTGAGTATAAAATACTGGCTTGTCAAGTAGGCTCTGAGCCATTACATGGAACCTACTTGAAGACAGAGTTTGGTGTAAATGCATAGTACATTGACATAGCTTCAGTTCAGTTCAGTTCAGTCGCTCAGTCATGTCTGACTCTGCAAACCCATGAATCGCAGCACACCAGGCCTCCCTGTTCATCACCATCTCTCGGAGTTCACTGAGACTCACTTCCATTGTGTCCGTGATGCCATCCAGCCATCTCATCCTCTGTTGTCCCCTTCTCCTCCTGGTCCTAATCCCTCCCAGCATCAAAGTATTTTCCAGTGAGTCAACCCTTCGCATGAAGTGGACAAAGTACTGAAGTTTCAGTTTTAGCATCATTCCTTCCAAAGAAATCCCAAGGTTGATCTTCAGAATGGACTGGTTGGATCTCCTTACAGTCCAAGGGACTCTCAAGAGTCTTCTCCAACACCACAGTTCAAAAGCATCAATTCTTCGGCACTCAGCCTTCTTCACAGTCCAACTCTCACATCCATACATGACCACTGGAAAAACAGTAGCCTAGACTAGACGGAAGTTTGTTGGGAAAGTAATATCTCTGCTTTTTAATATGCTATCTAGGTTGTTCATAACTTTACTTTGAAGGAGTAAGTGTCTTAGTTTTATGGCTGATATCACCATCTGCAGTGATTTTGGAACCAAAAAAAAAAAAAAGTCTGACACTGTTTCCACTGTTTCCCCATCTATTTCCCATGAAGTAATGGAGCCAGATGCCATGATCTTCATTTTCTGAATGTTGAGCTTTAAACCAACTTTTTCACTCTCCTCTTTCACTTTCATCAAGAGGCTTTTTTTTTCTTTCCTCTTCACTTTCTTCCATAAAGGTGTTATCATCTGCATATCTGAGGTTATTGATATTTCTCCCGGCAATCCCGATTCCAGCTTGTACTTCTTCAAGTTCAGCGTTTCTCATGATGTACTCCGCATATAAGTTAAATAAGCAGGGTGACAATATACAGCCTTGAAGTACTCCTTTTCCTACTTGAAACCAGTCTGTTTTTCCATGTCCAGTTCTAACTGTTGCTTCCTGACCTGCATACAGGTTTCTTAAGAGGCAGGTCAGGGGGTCTAGTATTTCCATCTCTCTCAGAATTTTCCCCAGTTTGTTGTGATCCACACAGTCAAAGGCTTTGGCATAGTCAGTAAAGCAGAAATAAATGTTTTTCTGGAACTCTCTTGCTTTTTC
>SJYW01029310.1:94857-106529 GCA_006410735.1 Raphicerus campestris
ATCATTCCTTCCAAAGAAATCCCAAGGTTGATCTTCAGAATGGACTGGTTGGATCTCCTTACAGTCCAAGGGACTCTCAAGAGTCTTCTCCAACACCACAGTTCAAAAGCATCAATTCTTCGGCACTCAGCCTTCTTCACAGTCCAACTCTCACATCCATACATGACCACTGGAAAAACAGTAGCCTAGACTAGACGGAAGTTTGTTGGGAAAGTAATATCTCTGCTTTTTAATATGCTATCTAGGTTGTTCATAACTTTACTTTGAAGGAGTAAGTGTCTTAGTTTTATGGCTGATATCACCATCTGCAGTGATTTTGGAACCAAAAAAAAAAAAAGTCTGACACTGTTTCCACTGTTTCCCCATCTATTTCCCATGAAGTAATGGAGCCAGATGCCATGATCTTCATTTTCTGAATGTTGAGCTTTAAACCAACTTTTTCACTCTCCTCTTTCACTTTCATCAAGAGGCTTTTTTTTTTCTTTCCTCTTCACTTTCTTCCATAAAGGTGTTATCATCTGCATATCTGAGGTTATTGATATTTCTCCCGGCAATCCCGATTCCAGCTTGTACTTCTTCAAGTTCAGCGTTTCTCATGATGTACTCCGCATATAAGTTAAATAAGCAGGGTGACAATATACAGCCTTGAAGTACTCCTTTTCCTACTTGAAACCAGTCTGTTTTTCCATGTCCAGTTCTAACTGTTGCTTCCTGACCTGCATACAGGTTTCTTAAGAGGCAGGTCAGGGGGTCTAGTATTTCCATCTCTCTCAGAATTTTCCCCAGTTTGTTGTGATCCACACAGTCAAAGGCTTTGGCATAGTCAGTAAAGCAGAAATAAATGTTTTTCTGGAACTCTCTTGCTTTTTCCATGATCCAGTGGATGCTGGCAATTTGATCTCTGGTTCCTCTGCCTTTTCTAAAACCAGCTGTAACATCTGGAAGTTCAAGGTTCCCATACTGCTGAAGCCTGACTTGTAGAATTTTGAGCATTATTTTACTAGCATGTAAGATGAGTGCCATTGTGTGGTACTTTGAGCATTCCTTGTCATTGTCTTTCTTTGCGATTGGAATGAAAGCTGATCTTTTCCAGTCCTGTGGCCACTGCTGAGTTTTCCAAATTTGCTGACATATTGAGTGCAGCACTTTCACAGCATCATTTTTTAGGACTTGAAATAACTCAACTGGAATTCAATCACATCCAGTAGCTTTGTTCATAGTGATGCTTTCTAAGGCCTACTTGACTTCAAATTCCAGGATGTCTGGCTCTAGATGAGCGATGACACCATCTTGATTATCTTGGTCGTGAAGATCTTTTTTGTATAGTTTTTCTGTGTATTCTTGCCACGTCTTCTTAATATCTTCTGCTTCTGTTGGGTCCATACCATTTCTGTCCTTATCGAGCACATCTTTGCATGAAATATTCCCTTGGTATCTCTAATTTTCTTGAAGAGATCTCTAGTCTTTCCCATTCTGTTGTTTCCCTCTATTTCTTTGCATTGATCACTGAGGAAGGCTTTCTTACCTCTCCTTGCTCTTTTTTGGAACTCTGCATTCACATGCTTATATCTTTCCTTTTTTCCTTTGCTTTTCACTTCTTTTCTTTTCACAGCTCTTTGTAAGGCCTCCCCAGACAGCCATTTTGCTTTTTTGCATTTCTTTTCCATGGGGATGGTCTTGATCCCTGTTTCCTGGACAATGTCATGATCCTCATTCCATAGTTCAGGCACTCTATTAGATCTAGTCCCTTAAGTCTATTTCTCACTTCCACTAAGGGATTTGATTTAGGTCATACCTGAATGGTCTAGTGATTTTCCCTACTTTCTTCAATTTAAGACTGAATTTTTCTATAAAGAGCTACACTAAAATTTCTAGGCATAATTACATTCAAGAAAATGAGCCTTATAAGTTATCACCTTGTATTGTTTTCCTATTAACTGTATCAGTATATTAAATGTTGTGACCATTAGAAATTGAGGTAAAAATATTTATATTTATTATTATAACATATTTATAGTCAGCAATAACCACTAAACATCTGGTTTGTTACCTCTTATATTAATCCACATTTTTGGTTGCAAAATATAGGAGTCAATCATGGCTAGCATAAGCAGAAGAGAAATTCAAAGATTGCATTATTGCATTTTGAGTAGCCCACAAAGTGATGGGGAAGTAAGTAGAAAACAGCTTACTCAACCAGACACTGAAGAATCAGAGCAGTGAAGGGAGGTAGGAAGCAGAAGGAGGGATGCTCACTGCCCCTGCTGTTTAATGGCTGCCATAAGACTTGCCAACCCTGGGTGGCACTGCCAATGCCAGAGATAAATTCTGAACTCTCTTTGCTTCTCGTGACATCTCCTGAAGATTCAAAGCCATATCTTGATCATGGATCCTGATCAAAATGTCAAAGGTTAGAGATGGTATGGGGAGGGAGGTGGGAGGAGGGATTCAGGATTGGGAGCATGTGTACACCCGTGGCAGATTCATGTTGATGCATGGCAAAACCAATACAGTATTATAAAGTAAAATAAAGTAAAATAAAAATAAATAAATGTCAAGTGTTATGGAGACCAAGATCTGATTCTAAGAGAATCCATTGTGGAAGACAGAAAACAATACTTTATTCCATAAGCATACATTTGAATTCAAGGTGGCCCAAACCAGTAGTAGATATCTACTATACCTGTTATGCTGAGATGGATGAAAGAGTATGTACTCTAAAGATAGATTGGGTTTGCATTCCAAATGGGGAATTCCTACCTGTGTGATAATCCACAGTGTACTAATATCTTAGGGCTATAATATTTGCACATTTAGACCTCCCCCCACTGACCCCCGTAAAGGATACTGACACCATTTGGAAGTTTGTTGTGAGAATTAAAAGAGATAATTTATCTAAAAGTGAGAGAGTCATAAAAGCTACATAATGCATACTATTTAACACCCCTGATCCACTTTCTTTTGTTTTTACAAAAAATTATTATTATTATTATTATTGATATTGAGAATTCTACATCTGCAACTGGGTACAGAAACTTTCTGTTTTACATGTTTGGATGATATTAATAAGCCACATCAAGCTGATGTGGGTGGATATTCCTTCCTATTAGATAGAGAACAAAACCTTCAACAGGGAGCAGCTGGAGACCAACATTGGAGAGAGGAAAAGAAGAAAACTGTTGCAAGGCTTAATCATTTAAATCACAGATGAAGTCAACATAATAGCTGAGAAAATGCAGAGAATTCAAAATGTGTGACTACAGAGGTAAGCTCACAGGGACTTTTCATTCGGATCAACAGAGGAAACAAACTAAATGAACACAATTTCATATCTCCTGAAGAAAGAATAAAGGAAAGGATTTGTAAGCAAATGGTTTATTTTACAGTATAAATTCATTAAAATTTTCTTTACATGTGAAGCCCTTATACAATAGAATACAAACATTAACTCCATGAAAAAGCAATAATAAGCAATAAAAACTATTAACTAGTAAATTTTCTTGAGTTTTTACCATGGACACATTCAAATTAATCCAATTTAAAAGACCTTTTTCCCCCTGCCATTGAAAAGCTAAAGTAGAAAGCAAAGGGTAAAATCTTTAAGGAAGGTAATATTTTCCTCAAAAATAAAATACTGGGCAAGAAAGAACATATGTCATATTATGTATGATATAACTGGAAAACTAATTAAGACAAGTTTTTGAGACTGTTTTTCAAACGTCACTGATTCTAATGTACCAAAAATACAGTAAATTAAATTCTCAGTTTGTGCTACCATAAGCTAATACTACCTTAAAGTTTTCAATTTAATGGTTCAAAGGATCACAAACCCTTCATCTGTCAACATAAAATCAAGCTGCACACAGTAATGAATATCTGATAGCTCACTGATATAAAAGTTTCATCTGAGATTCTTTCTCCCTGGTTAATTAATGTGGTAGGGAATGGAGAGAACTCTGAAGGGAAACCTTCACAGTATATTACAGGAGGGGGTCATCTGTACTTCAGATGAATCAGACCCTGAGTGTTTTAAAAATTTTATTTATGAATATATGAATTTATACATTTATTAATTCTTTATTTCATCCTTTTTCTAGGAATAACATATTAGCCTTGCTTTATGGGGCAATCTGATTGAGGATTTCATGGAAGACAGTCCGTTCTGCAACTGTGAAGATGCTTTAAAGATCAAATGGTTATCAGTTTCATATCTAAGACAGGTTTCATGGAAGTTCCAAAAAATAGATCACTTTATGTTTCAAATTAGGATAGGATACAGGTTGTTTTTGCTTCTGTTTTTTCACACTTTAATTGATGCAAACTTCAAAATACTCAGACTTATAGAAGATCTGAGTTTGTGACACATTTGGAACACCAGGAGTAATATTCCTGAGAGCATCATCAACCCCATTATTTAGTTTGAATGGAAAATCACACACTAAATCTTAAAGGAGTTAAGTATGTGTTTATGTCTGTGCCTCTTAGACACCAAATTTCTCAGAAGAATGCTCAATACATAGTGCCCAGAAATGCAAATTAAGACCACAATGAGGTATCACTTCACACCAGTCAGAATGGCTGTGATCCAAAAATCTACAAGCAATAAATGCTGGAGAGGATGTGGAGAAAAGGGAACCCTCTTNTTGCAAGGGTCTCTTGGCACGTACTAATTGGCTAGATTCCCACACGCACGGGCTTTCTTAGGGGCTTTTTCCTATTGGTCAAGCTACGCTGTCCGTGGGAGTTCCCAGGGCCTCAGCTTTCCTAGAGACCTAGCCTGCCCCTTAGAGCCTGTCCTGGCTCCAGTTAGGCCCTAACATTCTAGAAGGTATTGTAAGTCTTCATGAAACTGTTCAACTTCAGCTTCTTTGGCATTAGTGGTTGGAGAATAGACTTGGATAACTGTGATATTGGATGGTTTGTCTTTGAAATGAACAGAGATGATTCCATCATTTTTGACATCGCACCCAAGTACTGCATCTCATACTCTTTTGTTGACTATGAGGGATACTGCATTTTTTCTAAGGGATGCTTGCCCACAGTACTAGGTATAAAGTTCATCTGAATTCAACTCACCCATCCCAGTTCATTTTAGTTCCCTGACTCCCAGAATGTCAACGTTCACTCTTCCCATCCCCTGTTTGACCACTTCCAATTTACTTTGATTCATGGACCTAACATTTCAGGTTCCTATGCAATATTGTTCTTTACAGCATCAGACTTTACTTCCATCACCAGTCAGGTCAACAACTGGGTATTTTTTTGCTTTGGCCCCATCACTTCATTCTTTCTGGAGTTATTTCTCCACTTTTCTCCAGCAGCATATTGGGCACTTACCACTCTGGGGAGTTCATCTTTCAGTGTCATAACTTTTTGACTTTTCATACTGTTTATGGGGTTCTCAAGCCAGAATATTAAATTGGTTTACCATTCTCTTCTTCAGTGGACCACGGTTTGTCAGAACTCTCCACCAGTGGCAGATTTTATTTTCCTGGGCTCCCAAATCACTGCCCATGGTGACTGCAGCCATGAAACTAAAAGACACTTGCTCCTTGGAAGAAAAGCTATGACCAACCTAGACAGTATATTAAAAACCCGAGACATTACTTTCCTGACAAAGGTCAGATTGAATGTGAGATTTGGACCATAATTAAAGCTGAGCAATGAAGAACTGATGTTTTGAACTGTGGTGCTGGAGAAGATCCTTGAGAGTCCCTTGGACATCAAGGAGATCCAACCAGTCCATCCTAAAGGAAATCAGCCCTCAGTATTCATTGGAAGGACTGATGCTGAGGCTGAAGCTCCTATATTTTGGCCACCTGATGCAAAGAACTGACTCATTAAAAAAGACCCTGATACTGGGAAAGATTGAAGACAGGAGGAGAAGGGGACAACAGAGGATGAGGTGGTTAAATGACATCACTGACTTAATGGATGTGAGTCTGAGTAAGCTCCAGGAAGCTTACTGGACTAGAAGATAAAGCTTCCCTGATGGACAGGGAAGCCTGGTGTGCTGCAGTCCATGGCATTGAAAAGAGCTGGACATGACTAAATGACTGAACTGAACTGAAGGAAAAATTGTATGACTATATTCAAAAGTACTCAAAAATTTTGAAAAAAATATCAAATGTTGATTTTTAAAAAACACATTAATGGATATTAAGATAACATGAAAAATAGATATATGTGTTTGTCTACAGAATATATTACATAAGAGAATTTTCAAGATCATTTCCACCAATGATATTAAAACTACAAGATAAGTAGATAATTATAACTAGCAACGTACTGGACATATTTGCATATGTGTTTAGATAAAGCAAATAGAATCATAAAAACTAGAAAAGAAGCTAGATTATTTCTAAGTAAAATTTAACATTGGCTTTAAAATTAACACTTAATTTATTAGTAGAATGTAAAAATGCCACAAATACAAGTAAGCCTCATAACAATAAATAATAACCAGCTAGACTATATCATAGCTATAAAGACATTGTATAAACAGCACACAATATTTAAAAATTCTAATANTTGCAAGGGTCTCTTGGCACGTACTAATTGGCTAGATTCCCACACGCGCGGGCTTTCTTAGGGGCTTTTTCCTATTGGTCAAGCTACGCTGTCCGTGGGAGTTCCCAGGGCCTCAGCTTTCCTAGAGACCTAGCCTGCCCCTTAGAGCCTGTCCTGGTTCCAGTTAGGCCCTAACATTCTAGAAGGTATTGTAAGTCTTCATAAAACTGTTCAACTTCAGCTTCTTTGGCATTAGTGGTTGGAGAATAGACTTGGATAACTGTGATATTGGATGGTTTGTCTTTGAAATGAACAGAGATGATTCCATCATTTTTGACATCGCACCCAAGTACTGCATCTCATACTCTTTTGTTGACTATGAGGGATACTGCATTTTTTCTAAGGGATGCTTGCCCACAGTACTAGGTATAAAGTTCATCTGAATTCAACTCACCCATCCCAGTTCATTTTAGTTCCCTGACTCCCAGAATGTCAACGTTCACTCTTCCCATCCCCTGTTTGACCACTTCCAATTTACTTTGATTCATGGACCTAACATTTCAGGTTCCTATGCAATATTGTTCTTTACAGCATCAGACTTTACTTCCATCACCAGTCAGGTCAACAACTGGGTATTGTTTTCGCTTTGGCCCCATCACTTCATTCTTTCTGGAGTTATTTCTCCACTTTTCTCCAGCAGCATATTGGGCACTTACCACTCTGGGGAGTTCATCTTTCAGTGTCATAACTTTTTGACTTTTCATACTGTTTATGGGGTTCTCAAGCCAGAATATTAAATTGGTTTACCATTCTCTTCTTCAGTGGACCACGGTTTGTCAGAACTCTCCACCAGTGGCAGATTTTATTTTCCTGGGCTCCCAAATCACTGCCCATGGTGACTGCAGCCATGAAACTAAAAGACACTTGCTCCTTGGAAGAAAAGCTATGACCAACCTAGACAGTATATTAAAAACCCGAGACATTACTTTCCTGACAAAGGTCAGATTGAATGTGAGATTTGGACCATAATTAAAGCTGAGCAATGAAGAACTGATGTTTTGAACTGTGGTGCTGGAGAAGATCCTTGAGAGTCCCTTGGACATCAAGGAGATCCAACCAGTCCATCCTAAAGGAAATCAGCCCTCAGTATTCATTGGAAGGACTGATGCTGAGGCTGAAGCTCCTATATTTTGGCCACCTGATGCAAAGAACTGACTCATTAAAAAAGACCCTGATACTGGGAAAGATTGAAGACAGGAGGAGAAGGGGACAACAGAGGATGAGGTGGTTAAATGACATCACTGACTTAATGGATGTGAGTCTGAGTAAGCTCCAGGAAGCTTACTGGACTAGAAGATAAAGCTTCCCTGATGGACAGGGAAGCCTGGTGTGCTGCAGTCCATGGCATTGAAAAGAGCTGGACATGACTAAATGACTGAACTGAACTGAAGGAAAAATTGTATGACTATATTCAAAAGTACTCAAAAATTTTGAAAAAAATATCAAATGTTGATTTAAAAAAAACACATTAATGGATATTAAGATAACATGAAAAATAGATATATGTGTTTGTCTACAGAATATATTACATAAGAGAATTTTCAAGGTCATTTCCACCAATGATATTAAAACTACAAGATAAGTAGATAATTATAACTAGCAACGTACTGGACATATTTGCATATGTGTTTAGATAAAGCAAATAGAATCATAAAAACTAGAAAAGAAGCTAGATTATTTCTAAGTAAAATTTAACATTGGCTTTAAAATTAACACTTAATTTATTAGTAGAATGTAAAAATGCCACAAATACAAGTAAGCCTCATAACAATAAATAATAACCAGCTAGACTATATCATAGCTATAAAGACATTGTATAAACAGCACACAATATTTAAAAATTCTAATATATAAACTTAAAAAGAAGAGTAAAGCTATTTCTGAAGCATAACTAGAAAAAGTAGATCTGAGCAAATTGGAAGACACACCAATCTCATGGATAAAAATAATAAATATCTAAAATCTGCCAGTTTTTTTTTTTTAATTAGAATGTTGATTTACAATGTTGTGATAGTTTCAGGTATACAACAAAGAAAATCTGTTATATATATGAATATACCCACTTTTTTTAGATTCTTTTTCCATATAGATCTTTGTATTTACTTGAGTTCCCTCTGCTCTGTAGCAATTGTCTTACTGAGTTACATAAGCCAGACAAAGAAGGACAAATGAGGGAGGGGGCTTCAGCATTGGGAGATCGTGTACACCTGTGACTGATTCATGTCAATGTATGGCAAAACCAATACAGTACTGTAATGTAGAATAAAGTAAAAAAAATAAAAAAATTTAAAAATTCAATATAATTTCTTTTAAAATAATATTTTTATTAAGTAGAAAATGTTATTTTAAAATTTCTATGGATAAAAAGCAAAATATTTGTCAGTAGACATTGATCTAAGAAAAGCAATATGTGTGTGTTTAAGTGTATGTGGTAGACCAGTGACAGTGGAGTTAGTGTGTCAAATATTTAGATGGTTAGATGGCATTACCAACTCAATGGACAGGAGTTTGAACAAGCTCTAAGGGATGATGAATGACAGGGAAGTCTGATGTGTTGCAGTCCATGGGATCTCAAAGAGTCAGACATGAATGAGTCACTGAACAAAAACAAACAAAAGCTTCCATGATTAAATGAACATGGTATTGATATGCGAATGTGTACATAGACCAGTAAAACTAAATAGAAATTATAGAAATAAATGAATGTCTATAATGAAATTCAGAATATGATGAAAATGAAATCACAAATTTGTAGAGAAAAAATAGACTAGATATCAAATAATATATTTTAATAAAAAGATAAAATCAGATTTGTATTTATGGAATATACATACATCCCTATATAAAAAAATAGTACTAATTGAAATAATAACAAGGTGNGAATATGATGAAAATGAAATCACAAATTTGTAGAGAAAAAATAGACTAGATATCAAATAATATATTTTAATAAAAAGATAAAATCAGATTTGTATTTATGGAATATACATACATCCCTATATAAAAAAATAGTACTAATTGAAATAATAACAAGGCGAGGAAAAAAAGACCCTATTGACTGTAGCCCACCAGGTTCCTCTGTCCATGGATATTCCCAGTCACTAAATTTGAGATGGACAAATGTTAGATGTGTATGGTATAATACTCATTTCACAGCAATATCAGTAAGATTCCTGCACAAGCAACCCCTCACAAACAAATTATATTTAAGCAGTCAGTGCTTATTTCCATAATAGAATAATACAAACAAGAACACAGTGCAAGAAGCCAACAGCTTAATAAGGTAGGGCATTCTGTAAAACAACTAGCATAACTTTTTCAATGTCATGAAAACAAGTGAGAAGAGACTGCCCTAGATTTGAAACAAATTTTAGAGACAAGATAACAAAATTTAGTGAGTAAATCTTATTTCGATTCTGATTCAAATGGCCAATAATAAAAAGACATTTTTAAAATAAAGGGTGCCTTAGTTTTTTTCAAATGCTATAAAAAGCATACCACAGACTGGCTAGTTTATAAACAACAGAAACATTTCTCACAGTTCTGTCTGACAATACAAGTAATGCTTCTCTTCAAAGAACTTGTATGTGACCAAAATAATAATTTCAAGGAATTGTAAGGGCTAAGAAATAAATTGAATAAATATAAAGAGCAAATATCATGGTGTAGGAAGCTAGTAGATTTCATCCAGGCTTGATCACTATAAAGAAGTTTAAGTTGAATGAGATCTTGGAAGTGATAAGACAGTCAAGAGACAATTTGGTGAGAAAATATTCAACAGACATCAATTAAAAAGAAAAAGGAAAGTTTATAAAATAGAAGTAAGTTTAGTCTTTTCTAGAACTATGCTGTCCACTGGAAAAATAGAATATTCAAATAACAGAAATAATATGATGCATAATTTTAATTTTTCAAAAAGCTACATTTAAAAAGTAAAAATGAAGTTGTTAATTACATTATTTCTGTTTCCGTTTATTTAATATATCCAAAATAATAGCATTATGAATATTAACAATGACAAAATTAATGAGATCTTTTACATTCATTTTTAAACCACTTTTGAAATGTGCCATGTATTTTACAGTTAGAGAACAAATACACATAGATTAGAATATGGAAAATATGGTATCCCATTTTAAGTGATCAATAGTTGCATGTAACTATTATCTGTCATACTGGATAATTCAGGTCTAGTGACTGAAGGGAGACCACTGTCTCTGAAGGCATCTGAGGAAAAGAACAGATCAAGGTGAACTGGAGGGAGAGACCATATATAGATCAAACAGTGCTTTCTAGACAGTGGCAGGGATTGTAGACTGTATTTCTACTAAGTGAGAGTCACTGGAGGGTTTTTGGTATATTGAGATGCTGTGATCAGTGTTTGCTGTAGTCTGTTTGGGTTGCTGAAGCAAAACACCACAAATTGGGTGGCTTCTAAACAGGAGAAATTTATTCTCACAGTCTGAAGCTGGGAGCCCACAATCATGATGACAGCATGGTTGGGTGAGGTTTTCTTTCTGGTCTCAGATCTCATTGCATCCTCATGTGAAGGGAGATGGTGGGAGCTCTGTGGGGTCACCAGTTAGAAGAGCACTAATGACATCATGAGGCTCCACCCTCATGACCTAGTGACTTCCCAAAGGCTGCACCTGCTACCATTGCCTTTGGAGGTTAGTATTTAACTTATGAAATTTGTGGGCATAAAAACTTTCAAACCACAGCAGAGAAGAAAGATCTAGACATTGTTTAATATATTACCAGCATTGTGGTTATACAAGAAAATAGTCATAGGCTTTTAAGACGTTGAAATGTCCATATGTCTCAAAGATATATTCTGAAATGAATGAAGTACTGTGTCTTAGAAAGGTTTCAAAAACTTCAACAAAGAAAAGTTATTTATAAAATGAGTTTTGTATTAGAGTGAGAATGCAATAGATAGGTTGGTAGCCAAAGTGAGAAAAAAAAAGGACAAAATAGTATTGAAACATGTATATTACCATATGTGAAATAGATCACAAGTCCAAGTTCGATGCATGAGACAGGGCACTCAAAGCTGGTGCACTGGGACAAACGAGAAGGATGGGATGGGGAGGGGGGGAGGA
>SJYW01029310.1:106662-119129 GCA_006410735.1 Raphicerus campestris
GTCCGGGATGGGGGACATATGTACACCCATGGTTGATTCATGTCAATGTATAGCAAAAACCACCACAATGTTGTAAAGTAATTAGCTTCCAATTAAAATAAATATTTTTAAATGTTAAAAACATGATAATAATAACCACTTCATAGTATATAGAACATTGAAGATTGTAGTGAAAGTGAAAGTCGCTCAGTTGCATCTGACTGTTTATGACCCCATGGACTATACAGTCCATGGAATTCTCCAGGCCAGAACACTGGAGTGGACAGCCTTTCCCTTCTCCAGGCGATCTTCTCAACACAGGGATTGAACCCAGGTCTCCTTCATTGCAGACGGATTATTTACCAACTGAGCCACAATGGAAGCCCAAGAATACTGGAGTGGGTAGCCCATCCCTTCTCCAGTGGATTTCCCCGACCTAGGAATCAAACTTGGTTCTCCTGTATTGCAGCCGGATTCTTTTCCAACTGAACTATTAGGGAAGCCCTAAATTCTAAAAAAATATGCTAAATATATAAATTATATTAAATATGTCATAAAGCATTTCTGTTTTATATATCTATATGTGTGTTGTGTGTTTGGGTGTGTGTGTGTATGTTTGTATGTGTATACAGTCATGCCTAACTCTTTGTGGCCCCATGAACTTTAGGCTGCCACGCTCCTCCGTCCATGCAATTTTCCAGGCAAGAACGCTGGATTTCCAACCAAGCCAGAAATTGAACATGCATCTCTTGAGTCTATCGCATTTGCAGGCAGATTCTTTACTACTGTGCCACCTAGAAAACCCGTATATCTATGCTATGTGTCTAGCTAGGTCACATCCGACTCTTTGGCAACCCCAAGGACTGCAGTACACCAGGCTTCCATGTCCTTTACCATATCCCAGAGATTACTCAAAGTCATGTCGTTGAGTCAGTATTGCCATCTAAGTATATTGGCCTCTGTTATCCCCTTCTCCTCCTGCCTTCAGTCTTTCCCAGCATCAGGGTCTTTTCTAATGAGTTGGCTCTTCGCATCAGGTGGCCAAAGTATTAGAGCTTCAGCTACAGCATCAGTACTTCAAATGAATATTCAGGACTGATTTCCTTTAGGAATGACTCGTTTGATCTCCTTGAAATCCAAAGGACTCTCAAGAGTCTTCTTCAACATCAGTCTGAAAGCATCAGTTCTTCAGTGTTCAGTCTTCTTTATGGTCCAACTCTCACATCCATACATGACTACTAACTAAAGCAAACTTTGACTATACAGACCTTTGCAACCAGTTGATTCTGCCTTTTAATACGCTGTTTAGGTAAGTCATGCTTCCCTGATGGGTCAGACAGTAAGGCATCTGCCTGTAATGCAGGAGACCCAGGCTCAAATGCTGGGTCAGGAAGATCCCTTGAAGAAGGAAATGGCAACCCACTCCAGTATTCTTGCTTGGAAAATTCCATGGACTGAGGAGCCTGGTAGGCTACAGTCCATGGAGTTGCAAAGAGTCAGACACGACAGCCACTTCACTTTCTAGGTAAGGCATAGCTTTTCTTCCAGGGAGAAATTTTAATTTCATGGCTGCAGTTTGGAGCACAAGGGTTTAAAGTCTGTCATTATATCCCCAGTCTATTTGCAATTAAGTGATGGGATGAGATGCCATAATTTTAGTTTTTTGAATGTTGAGTTTTAGGCCAACTTTTTCACTCTTTTTCACCTTCATCAAGAGGCTCTTTAGTTCCTCTTGGCTTTCTGCCACAAGAGTGATATCATATGCATATCTGAGGTTATTGATGTTTCTCCCACCAATCTTGATTCCAGTTTTGTTCTTCATCCAGCCCAGCTTTTGCATGATATACTCTGCACATAAGTTAAATAAGCAGGGTGACAACATACACTCTTGACACATTCCTTTCCCAATTTGGAAACAGTCTGTTGTTCCATATTCGGTTCTAATTGCTCCTTCTTGTCCTGCATACCGATTTCTCAGGAGGCAGGTCAGATATTTCCATCTCTTTAAGAATTGTCCACAGTTTCTTGTGATCCACACAAAGGATTTAGCCTAGTCAATGAAGCAGTAGAAGTTTTTCTGGATGATTTTTCTATGATCCCGATGGATGTTAGAAATTTGGTTTCCGGTTCCCCTGCCTTTTCTAAATCTGGATTGAACATTTTGAAGTTCACAGTTCACATACTATTGAAGCCTGGCTTGAAGAATTTTGAGAATTACTTTAATTGCATGTGAAATGACTGCAATTGGGTGGTAGTTGGAACATTCTTTGACATTGCCCTTCTTTGGGATTAGAATGAAAACTGACTTTTTCTACTCCTATGGTCACTGCTGAGTTTTTCATATTTGCTGGTATATTGAGTGCAGCACTTTCACAGCATCATCTTTTAGGATTTGAAATAGCTCAACTGAAGTTATATCATCTCCACTAGCTTTGTTCTTAGTGATGCTTCCTAAGGCCCACTTGCCTTCACATTCCAAGATGTCTGGTTCTGAGAGAATGATCACACCAACATGGTTATCCGGATCATAAAGAAATTTATATATATATATATAATTCTTCTGTGTTCTTGCTACCTCTTCTTCATATCTTCTGCTTATGTTAGGTCAATACCATTTCTGTCCTTTACTGTGTCCATCATTGCATGAAATGTTTCCTTGATATCGCTAGTTGTTTTGAAGAGATATCTAGTCTTTCTCATTCTACTGATTTTCTCTATTTCTTTGCCTTGTTCACCAGAAGGACAATGCAAGAAATCTCTATATACTAACCTGCATTTATAAAAAAAAAAAAAAGAAATCTCTATCTACTAACCTCTATATAATATATTTATGATTCTATATACATTATATATCTATGTTATAAATATTTTGAGAAAATTTAATTATCCCTCTGGTAAATCCTTTATCATGATTTTCATAAAACAGAGATACATATATGCCAGGATATGAATGATGAAAATCTGAGTTTTAAATCAATTCAGAGAACTTAGGCAAAATAATCTCTTTGAGTAATGATCACTTTTATTTATAAAATGATCTGGTAGTAAAGAGAAGATATAAATAAAGATGTTTTGTCAGTTGTACAAAAATTTCTCTGAAATACAGAAAGTATATAAAGTAACCATAACATCTAAACTACATGTCTGCATTATGGACCCTACCTTATGAAACAGGTAAGAGCAATAAGAATAATAATAAACCTAATAATAGGTAAAATATTAGGTCACTTTATGCAGATACTTCCATTTGCTCTCTATAACAGCTTGCTAAGGTTGTATTGAAACTTCTCTAGTATCTCAGACAGTAAGGAATCTACCTGCAATGCAGGAGACCCAGGTTCAAATCCTGGGATGTGAAAGTCCCTTGGTGAAGGGAATGGCAACCCACTTCAGTATCCTTGCCTGGAAAATTCTGTGGACACAGGAGCCTGGGGGCTACAGTCCATGGAGTCACAAAGAGTTGGACATGACTGAATAACTAACAGTTTCTCTTTCAAGATAGTATTAAACTACAGATGCAGAGTAGTACATTAGCATGCTCGTAGTATTGCTGCTTATGTAATGCCCTGACACAACATATTGTGCAAATGAGTTTTAACCATCATTTTACCGGCGAACATAGATGAAATAAGATCCATTTTCTTAAAGCTGGGCTAAAGATGGTCAGAGTATTGTTCAGGGAAATTTTGTGAATATGTAGGTCTGTACATAGTCAAAGAACCTAGGTCAGACTATTAACAATTCCTACTTATAAATTGATGATAACTCTACTGAGTTTGAAAAATATAAATAAGCACTTTGAGCGATATTGTTGTAACTTCTTTATTTTACAAAAACAAACAAAATTTTAATTTCTGAAATTTTGCCACACTGAAAAAATTGACTTAAAAATCCTATTTCTAGGAATTTGTTATAGGCAAATCATCATTTCTATACAAACATTTGGACTTACCTATTCGCTCATATGGTAAAGAATCCACCTGGAATGCGGAAGACCTAAGTTCAATCCCTGGGTTGAGAACATCTCCTGGAAGAGGACATGGCAACCCACTCCAGTATTCTTTTCCAAAGAATCCCCATAGATAGAGGAACCTGCAAGCTTCAGTCCATGGAGTCACAAAGATTTGGACACTACTGAGCTATTAAGCACAACATATAAAACATTTAGGTGCAAGATAGTGAATGGCTGTATATTTGGGGAAATGTGCAAACATGTAAATATCTATTATCAGTAATTAATAAGGAGCACAGATTTGAAGATGACTCCTTTTGGGTTCAAATCTTGGTTCTGACAATTGCTAAATTATTTTTGGCAATATATGTGATTTTTCCTGCTTCAGAATCCTCATAAAATGGAAAGCATGTTCTTTTTATCCTAAGACTTAAGTATTTGAAAAGTGCTTGAATTGTAGAAAATATTTAGTAAAGAAAGTCTCTCATTATCATTTCTTACCACATAGGGTTGTCATATGTAATAATGAAGACATTAAAAAATAAGCCTGTGCGTGACAACCAAATGCAAGGTGGAACCTCAGATTTTACTTCAAAACCAAAAAAGAATGCTAGTGAGGAAAACTGGTAAAATCTAAAGAGAGCCTATGGTTTAGTTAATGACATTGGTCAACATTAATTCATTATGTTATTACTAAGAATTTTACTGGAGCAATCCATGATGTTGACATCGGTTCAGTTCAGTTCATTCAGCCGTGTTCAACTGTCTGCAGCCCTATGGACTGCAGCACACCAGGCTTCTCTGTCCATCACCAATTCCCAGAGCCTACTCAAACTCATGTCCATCACATCAGTGATGCCGTCCAACCATCTCACCCTCTGTCCGCTTCTCCCTCTGCCTTCAGTCTTTCCCAGCATAAGGGTTTTTTCAAATGAGTCAGTTCTTCGCATCATCTGGCCAAAGTATTGGAGTTTCAGTTTCAGCATCAGTCCTTCCAACAAATATTCAGGACTGATTTTCTTTAGGATTGATAGGTTGGATCTCCTTGCAGTCCAAGGGACTCTCAAGAGTCTTCTCCAGCACCACAGTTCAAAAGCATCAATTCTTTGGCACTTAGCTTTCTTCAGAGTCCAACTTCACATCTATACACGACTACTGGAAAAACCATAGATTTGGCTAGACGGACTTTTGTTGGCAAAGTAATGTCTCTGCTTTGTAATATGCTGTATAGATTAGTCATAGATTTTATTCCAAGGAGCAAGCGTCTTTTAATTTCATGGCTGCAGTTACTCTCTACAGTGATTTTAGAGCCCCCCCCCCCAATAAAGTCTCTCACTGTTTCCATTGTTTCTGCATCTATTTGCCATGAAGTGATGAGACTAGATGTCATGATCTTTGTTTTCTGAATGTTGAGCTTTAAGTCAACTTTTTCACTCTCCTCTTTCACTTTCATCAAGAGACTCTTTAGTTCTTCTTCACTTTCTTCTATAAGGATGGTGTCATCTGCATATCTGAGGTTATTGATGTTTCTTCTGGAACTCTTGATTCCAGTTTGTGTTTCATCCAGCCATCAGGGGAGAATATGTGGGAATTTTCTGTGCTAGTTTTGCAACTTTACAGTAAGATAGATTTTAGTTAAAAATAAAAAGTTTTCAAATGTAGAAAATTATATAATAATATGTTACTAAGCTCATGATATAAATTTTAAGTGAATTATACAGATTATAGAATATATACATATTATATGTATAGATGATATTGTTGTATATGCTTAAACAAGCAAATATGCATGTTACAAATCTAGAAATACACCAATCAATACGTTCACAATGTATTTTTTGCTGGAATGGGAGTGTGAGTGATTGTTTAATTCCTACCTTTGTCTGTGTTTTTTATTTTTATTTTTCATAAGTAAAAATGTGACTGAAAAGTAATTATTTTAACTAGTGAAATGTCCCATTCATGAATTTAGTATAATCATTTGCTTTCAACTCTGTTGTATTCAGATTACATTTGTTTATACACATAGAATTGAGAGCTAATACTAAAATCTATTAAATAGAGGTTTGTAATTTTACTTCAACTCACGTTTTATTTNTTATTTTGGGGGGCTCCAAAATCACTGCAGATGGTGATTGCAGCCATGAAATTAAAAGACACTTACTCCTTGGAAGGAAAGTTATGACCAACCTAGATAGCATATTCAAAAGCAGAGATATTATTTTGCCAATAAAGGTCCATCTAGTCAAGACTATGGTTTTTCTAGTGGTCTTGTGTGGATGTGAAAGTTGGACTGTGAGATGTGTATAAGAGACAGCTAAAGCAGATACAACATTTGGTGTTCATTGAGACCTAAGAAATAGAAAAAGATGGAGATTAATGTTATTTTAATATTAATATAAAGTTATATAGTTGATTTTGCTCTAAAATTTGAAAGTAAATATTTTCCTTAATAATAACAATATGTTTTGAATCAAACACTGATAAACAATAACATTTTTATATTATGCATTCTTCTAAAATGAATTACTCAAAAATGAATAAAATGTATTCCCACTTACAAAGAACTCTAATAAAACATATTTGCATGTAAATGAATTATAAATTAAGCAAGTGGTAGTATATTATCAATGCTTTTGGGGAATCAGAGAGAATTTCACACAGACTATGACAACTGAGTACAGATGAAAGTTCTTAGGAAAGACAAATAGAATTGCATTCTAGGCAGAAAGCATAACATCCACAAGTTTACAGACAAAATCAAGTATAAGTCATTTAGGAATTCTTTCAGCTACAATAACTGAAAGCTTGACTAAAAGAAATTTAAATAATGCAGTCACCTATTGTTTACATAAAGAAATATAAGCAGTTTTACAGTTGATTCAGCAACTCCACAAAGTTAGAGGGTTTATTTGGTATATTTCCTATGGTTTTCATGCTCCTCTCATGGTTATAAGACAGTGATTCTAGCCCCCGACATCATACCCAGTTCTTCCTGTGAAACTTCATCTCTAAACTGGAAGAAAACATCTTTCCTATAAGTTTCAGTAAAGTTACAATTAAGTATAAGATGAATAAGGTAGATATTTTTATTTTTAGGTACAAAAGAAATATAGGAATAAATATTCTTTTTCAACATCTAAGTAATGATAGAAGAAAGAAGAAAAGAATCCATATCATTTCAGATAATCTCCCAACAGTGCATTAAAGAAAATTTTTAAAAAAATCGGTATTGCTGGGCAATAAACTATGAAGAGGAAACTTTCAGAGGCTGATGCTGGAGAGTTCAATGAATTTCAGTGTTTGAGAAAAGTCTGGGATTTACTAGACTATCCAGGTATAACAGAGAAGGAACTTAAAATTTATCCTGCCTCCAGGGATATCTGTATCCAGGTCATGAAGCAACAGTTAGAACAGGACATGGAACAACAGACTGGTTCCAAATTAGGAAAGGAGTATGTCAAGACTGTATATTGTCACCCTGCTTATTTTAACTTAAATGCAGAGTACACCATGCGAAATGCCAGGCTAGCTGAAGCACAAGCTGGAACCAAGATTGCTGAGAGAAATATCAATAACCTTAGATACACAGATGACATCATCCATATGGCAGAAAGCGAAGAACTAAAGAGTCTCTTGATGAAAGTGAAAAAGGAGAGTGAAAAAGTTGTGTTAAAACTAAACATTCAGAAAACTAAGATCATGGCATCCAGTCCTATCACTTCATGGCAAATAGATGTGGAAACAATGGAAACAGTGAGAGACTTTATTTGGGGGGCTCCAAAATCACTGCAGATGGTGACTGCAGCCATGGAATTAAAAGACGCTTGCTCTTTGGAAGAAAATCTATGACCAAACTGTACAGCATATTAAAAAGCAAAGACATTACTTTGCCAACAAAGGTTAGTCTAGCCAAATCTATGGTTTTTCCAGTAGTCATATGAGAATTGGACTCTAAAGAAAGCTGAATGCCAAAGAATTGATGTTTTTGAACTGTGGTGTTGGAGAAGACTCTTGAGAGTCCCTTAGACTTCAAGGATATTTAACCAGTCCATCCAAAAGGAAATCAGTCCTGAATATTCATTGGAAGGACTAATGCTGAAGCTGACACTCCAATACTTTTGCCACCTAATGCAAAGAACTGACTCATTAGAAAAGACCCTGATGCTGAGAAAGATTGAAGGCAGGAGGGGAAGGGAATGACAGAAAATAAGACGGTTGGATGGTATCATCAACTCAATGGACATGAGTTTGAGTAGGCTCTGGGTGTTGGCAATGGACAGGGAAACCTGGTGTGGTACAGTCCATGGGGTTGCAAAGAGTCACACACAACTAAGTGACTGAACTGAACTGATATAAATATTGAGGTACTAGCATTAAGAGTGAAAAGTCAGCAAACTCATAGATACTTTAAATAATGGAGAGCTATTCTATGCTCATGGATAGGAAGACTTCACAATATCATTAAGACATCAATTCTTCCTGACTTGATTTAGAAATTTAGTACTATCTAAATCAAAACCTTGAAAAATTAATTCTGAAGTTAATATGGAAAGGAAGAAGATCCAAAATAGCCAATATGATACTAAAGGATAGAAATATGATACTATCAGATTCCAAGATGATATAAAGCTACAGTAATGCAGACAGTGTGATTACTGATGAAAGAACAAGCAAGTAGACCTATGGAACCAAATAGAGAGCCCAGAAATAGACCCACACAAATCAACTGATTTTTGACAAGCAAAAGCAATGAAATAGAGAATAATAATAATCATTTCAACAAATGTTGCTGAAACAATTGGGCATCCACATGCAAAAATATCAAGACACTGACCGTATGTCTTTCATGATAACTCCAAATGGATAATACAATCTACTGTAAAATGTGAAACTATAAACTTCTAGAAGATTTGCAACAATGGCTTTGGCNGTTGCTGAAACAATTGGGCATCCACATGCAAAAATATCAAGACACTGACCGTATGTCTTTCATGATAACTCCAAATGGATAATACAATCTACTGTAAAATGTGAAACTATAAACTTCTTGAAGATTTGCAACAATGGCTTTGGCAATTGTTTTTAAACACACCAATAGCAATATCCATAAAAGAAATGTTTGATAAATGAAACTTCACTAAAACAAAAAAAAATTCTACTTAGTAAAAGACACTGTTAACAAAATGAAAAGACTAGTCACAAACTGCAAGTATATATTTGGAACATTTTGTTTATCTGATAAAGATCTTGTATCCAAAATATTTAAAGAACAATTAAAACTCAACAATAAGGAAATAAACAAAAGGTGAACAAATCTTACAAAGAAGGTATACAGATAGTCAATGAACATATAAAACAATACTCAATATCATATCTCGTTAGGGAATTGCAAATTAAAGCAACAAGGAGATACTAACCAATTGAAATGGTTAATATGCAAAACACTGACAACACCAAATGCTGATGAGGATGTAGTATATTCGTTGCTGGTGGACATTCAAAATGGGACAGCTACTTTAGAAGAGAGCTTGGCAGTTTTTTAACAAACCAAACTTACTATTGCCGTAGGATCTCAAAATCACTCTAAGTGTTTGCTCAAACTAGTTGAAAACGTGAATTCATTTAAAGCTTGCACTCAAACATTTATAGCAGCTTCATTCATAATTGCCAAAACTTGGAAGCAGCCAATACATCCTTCATTTGTGGATGGACAAACAAATAATGGTACATCTGTAAAGTGGAATATTATTCATTTGAAAAAAAAAAAAAAGAATGCAGTTATCAAGTTACAAAAGTCTATGCAGGAGGCTTAAAATGCAAATAGATGAGTCAAAGAAGCCCATCTTAGAAAGCTACATACTGTATGATTTCAGTTCTATATCATTCTAGAAAAGACAAAATAAAGATAGCAAAAAAAAAAAAAAATTCAGTGTTTGCCAGGAGCTGGGAGGCTAGAGAGGAAGGGATAAATAGATAGCACACAGAGGATTTTTTAGGGCAGTGAAAATACTCATTAGGACACTGTAATGGATGCATTATGTAATACATGACATTTTTCATTTGTCAAAACCCAAGAAACTTTTCAACACAAAGAGTGTGCAGTAATGTAAACTATGGTGTTTAGTTAATAATTAGATGATAGTATTGATTTATCAATTGTACCAAATGTACCACACAAAGCAAGGTGTAATCAACAGAGGAAAATTAGGCCTGGAGGACTATATGGGAACTCTGTACATTTTGCTCATTTTCTTTTGTGAATCTACTCCCCCCTACCCCAAAACAAAGCTTATTTGCTGATAATAGCAAGAACATTGACAAGATTGAAGGACGTGACAACAGTTGGGAACACCAATGTAAATATTAAATAATGTTCAGACTAGGATACAGGTAATAAAAAATGGAAAAGGGGGAATGACTTGGGAGATTTTAAATCTGGAGTCAATGTCACTTAAGGTTAGGCTGTATCACAGGTTTTGAGGAAAGTGTGGGAAAGGGAAGAATATAGGGTAACTTTCACAGTTTTGACTTGGGTGACTGGGGAATGTTAATCATTGTACAGAAGAGTGGGTTATTGTACAGATGAAGTTCTCATTTCATCTTTAACTTCTTGAGTTTTAATGACAGTGGAAAATAAAAGAAATTTTCCTATAAAAATAATATGACTAAAAATTTTAAAATTGAAGACACTTTCTTGTAAAAATTTTGGAGATGCTATATTTTTAGAATAGACTTTCTTCACTAATCTATACTCTGTAAGTCAGTTTTAGAGTGGAGTGAGAAAAGATTTTAAAAGCAGCTTAGACCAAGCTAATGAAAGCAAAAGTTAGAGGGGACTGAATAAAAAGAGTCAGATACTGTGAAAGAGCAAGTACTAAAAATTATTTCCAAATTAATAGGCAGTATGATTTTGCATAACACCTACAGCAGAAGGAAGCTGACATAGTTATGAAAACACTACAAATCCCTTAGCATGGGATGCTTCAATTGTGTTTCTGAAAAATATTTTGATTTCTTTATGTAAGTGCTACTGCATATCATTGCCTCTAACTACACACTTACAACACTCTGAAAATTGAGCTGGTAATTTAGATAGCATATCATAACAGGTACAGCAAAGCAGGAGAATATTCAATAGTTATGCAAATTGCTTATGAATATCAATAGTTTGAAATTACAGATACTGTCATAATATCATAAAATTAAAAATAGGATTTTATTATAAAGACTCAAGTTCTGTAGAATAAATTAAAGGTATCTTTCTTTCTATAGGATTCTTCATTTGATAAAAGACAGTATTCTCCTATGGAATTTTTTTTTTTAACAAGAAAATGAAGTGTATGCTAAACACTGATGGGGTTGTCTGAGGTAGAATATAAAATATTTGTTTAGTTTAGTAGCAATAATATATAACATTTTAATAATCATGTGTGTTTTCTCAGCAATAACTTTCATAGAAAAGTGTCATAAGCTACTCGAATAGTAAGCCAAGCTGTTAGTAACTTGTTTATTTACAGAGGTGTAAACTGTGGCTCTAAGAATTTAAGAAAATTGTTCTAATACAAAACTACATTGAGTTCCAAGGCTGATGAGCAAAATCTAAGACAATGTACATCAGATGAGTTTTTCTTAAGAGTTTTCCAGAGTTAACACATGCAGTGGTTATTTTGGCTTTGTTTATTTTTGTTTAACTCTATGCTAGGAAATCTCTCTAGTCATCTGGAAAAGGGCAAACCACTTTTGAGTCCCTAAACTTCCTTCTTTCTGCAGAGGGAGAGTGGTCATCTTTGTGACTGAGAAGAGATTCCTTAAGGATATAGATTGGGAAACAGTGTTAGACTTTATTTTGGGGGGCTCCAAAATCACAGCAGGCATGAAGTTAAAAGACACTTACTCCTTGGAAGGAAAGTTATAACCAACTTAGCATATTGAAAAGGAGAGGCATTACTTTGCCAACAAAGATCCGTCTAGTCAAGGCTATGGTTTTTCCAGTGGTCATGTATGGACGTGAGAGTTGAACTGTGACGAAAGCTGAGTGCCAAAGCTGAGTGACTGAACTGAATGAAAAGATAAGTAAATAGATATGAAATCATGGGTTACGATACATTTTGAGTGCAGAAATGTCAAAGGAGACGTGAGTACTGTTTTCAGAACATGCTGTGAATGAAATCTGGGCAGAGAATACTGGAGATAGTCCACATCAAGCAGGATTATACAAATAAGACAAAGTTCTGTTTTTATAGAAGTGTTTAGTGGTGTCAGCCTACGATATCTCTGTCCCTTCACAAAAACAGGATTTGCAGCCAGCAAGTGATCAAAGAATCATATCATTCTTTAAGGCATTTGAGGTATTTTAAATGATTCATGATTATTTTATGAATTTATTGCTTTGCTATTAGGAAAATAATATATCCATAATCACATGTAGTTCTAATGTAAATAGATGTGAATAGTTATGCAAACATCATTCAGCTAATCTCAGCATTATCCCTTTGAGCATTAATTAGATAAATCTTTAATGGTTCAGTTTTTT
>SJYW01029310.1:124116-142641 GCA_006410735.1 Raphicerus campestris
AAATAGATGGGGAAACAGTGGAAACAGTGTCAGACTTTATTTGGGGGGGGCTCCAAAATCACTGCAGATGGTGACTGCAGCCATGAAATTAAAAGATGCTTACTCCTTGGAAGAAAAGTTATGACCAACCTAGATAGCATATTCAAAAGCAGAGACATTACTTTGCAGACTAAGGTCCGTCTAGTCAAGGCTATGGCTTTTCCTGTGGTCATGTATGGATGTGAGAGTTGGACTGTGAAGAAGGCTGAGCGCTGAAGAATTGGTGCTTTTGAACTGTGGTGTTGGAGAAGACTCTTGAGAGTCCCTTGGACTGCAAGGAGATCCAACCAGTCCATTCTGAAGGAGATCAACCCTGGGATTTCTTTGGAAGGAATGATGCTAAAGCTGAAACTTCAGTACTTTGGCCACCTCATGCGAAGAGTTGACTCATTGGAAAAGACTCTGATGCTGGGAGGGATTGGGGGCAGGAGGAGAAGGGGACAACTGAGGATGAGATGGCTGGATGGCATCACGGTTTCGATGGATGTGAGTCTGAGTGAACTCCGAGAGATGGTGATCAACAGGGAGGCCTGGCATGCTGCGATTCATGGGGTCGCAAAGAGTCGGACACAACTGAGCGACTGAACTGAACTGAACTGAACTGAACTAATACTGATAGAGAACAAACTACCAGGCATTGTTCTTGATGTCCTAGTCATAGGAAATGCAGTCTCTCAATGTGCTACTTTTAAACCTTACTCCTCTACACCAATAACAAGGTGATATGTACTCAATTCAGTTGGGAAAACAAAGCAAAACAGAATATTTTTGCCTTGGTCTTGAGAGGATTATGGAAAGCTTCTTAGAAGAGACTCACCCAAACTGACTTTTGGATGACACATGAGTGAAGGTTTAGCATATAAAAAAGAGAGCATTCCAGGTAGAAGGATTAACATGTTAAAAAGATAGATGTAAGATAATCAGTATTAAGTATGCATATCATGATTGAAGAGCCATGAGAAGTTCATAACTATTGAAATGTAATCTGTAAGACACCTTTGGACAGAGGTAGGACTTTGCACAAAGCTGGAGAGGTCAAGGACCACAACTTTGGCATTCACACTTGGGAACCCAGGCTTCCTTAGGGAGTTTTGCATGTGAACAGCTCAGTTGTGTTAGTTTCTAAGCATGGATTTTTCATATGCTCTTTGTAGCAGCAAAGCCAAATCTCAACCAAACTACTTCCATGCCTTGTTGTTCAGTTGCTAAGTCATTTCCTACTCTTTGTGACCCCATGGACTCTAACCCACCAGACTGCTTTGTCCATGGGGTTTTTCAGACAAGAATATTAAAATGGGTTACCATTTTCTTCTCCAGGGGATATTTCCAGACGAGATATTGAACCCATGCCTCCCACATTGGCAGGTGGATTCTTTACCACTGAGCCACTTAGGAAGCCCTACTTACATGATTACAACTTCTTTTTGTCTTCTTCCTTTCAGAGGAGATTTCTTTTCTCTACCCTTTATTAGTCAGTTGTAGGCTACTATTACAAAGGATTCCAACATTTTAATACTTTCACATGAGAAAAGTTCACTTCTTGCTTATGTCATAGTTCTATGTAGGCTGATGTGTAGGAGGGAAAGATAGATGGATTTTGATCACAAAGACATCTAAGTACCCTAGTTTCTTCCTTCTTGAAGCTCTATACCACTGTAGATCCTCAGGGTCTTTCTCATTAAGGTTACAGATGAGAAAGGAGTGTAAGATTTGAACTGTAGATTTTTATGGATCAGACCATATGTCACAGTCCAAAGCAGTAAGATTGTTATATCCAACCAAAATAGTTTTGTTTTGTACTTTGCCCAATGCCAGCCATGTATGATTATCCATATAAAACAAATTGCTGTCACATTTGCTCAATGCAATTTCCTATTTATTGCATTTAGCCATAATTCCTCATCTAATTGGTAATGATAACATTTATTGAGTGAAAACATATGCCTGGCACTTTTCTAAGCACTTTCTATAAATTTATCTCATATAACCTTTATAATGAATCTAATAAAGCTCAGTTTAATTTTAAATAGGAAAATGAGGTACAAAGAAGTTAAATCACTCATGCGACAGCATACAATGGTCATGTGTGGTAGAACTGCCAAATATCTAAGACTGTGCTTTAAATATATATCCACTCTAATTGGATATTGTGCATTTCTATTAAAGTTACATAAAGTATAACAAACATGACATGGATCAGAGACAGAGAACAGTTTATTATTTGAGCAATAATGTCATCAGAGTATCACCATTTTTACACTTCCCTGAGCTCTAAATCCCATAGGGCTGTGTGAAGAGAGCCAGATGGTACCTGTACTTGTAACGGGTTGCGTTATAGGAGATAAAACCCTGAGTTTAGGAAATTTGACTCTTTTAAAATGAGTAGACAGAAGCCATGCCTGCCTGTCCTTTGCTATCAAGCAAGACACTATATCATCCAAGGCCATCCAATATACAGACATCTTTGGAAAGACAGTCTGGAACAAAAGGAAGTCAGCAAGTCAGTCACAAGACTTCTAGAAATGCAGAATACCTATGGAGAATTTCCTCTCAATAACTCCTAGTGCTAAAACATGAACCTATTCCTTCTTTGTGATAAATCTATGTTCCCTGAAAGGAAATTATATATGGAAGATACTACAATTTATCTCCTTCTCCTTATTATTCCATCTACATCATGGTAAACAAATCCCTAGTTTTCAGAGGAAAGAGAGATTTCCAAAATTTCCTGATTCTCTTTTGAGGAAATTTGTTGCTTTTGTCGTTCAGTTGCTAAGTCGTGTTTGACTCATTATGACCCCATAGACTGCAGAATGCCAAGCTTCCTTGTCCTTCACTATCTCCCAGAGTTTGCTCAAATTCATGTCCATGGAGTCTGTGAGGCTATCTAACCATCTCCTCTCTAGCCCATTATATTCCGCCCATTATATTCAAATCATGTATGTAATTAAACTTTTTTCTTAACTATATTTTTAAAGTAAAAAGAAAGACATGAATATTTTAAAAGATGTCTGAATCCAATCTATCACAAACAGTATCATTATCACATACAAGCAATATAAATATATTAAGAATATATTTTACATTTTTTATACTATTTCTTCAAAGTCCCCTGTATTTTAAACTTAAAGCATGTTGTTGTTCAGCCGTTCAGATGTGTCCAACTGTTTATGACCTGATGAACTGCAGCACACCAGCCTTCCCTGTCCTTCACTGTCTCCCAGAGTTTGCTCAAGCTCATGTCCACTGAGTCAGTAATGCTATTCGATCATCTCATCCTATGTCATCTCATTCTTCTCTTGCCCTCAATCTTTCCCAACATCAGGGTTTTTTCCAGTGAGTTGGGTCTTCGCATCAGGTGGCCAAAGTATTGAAGATTCAGCTTCAGCTTAGGCATCAGTCTTTGCACTGAATGTACAAGATTAATTTCCTTTAGGACTGGATGGTTTGATCTTCCTGCAGTCTTAGGGACTCTCAAGAGTCTTCTCCAGCATTACAATTTGAAAACACCAATTCTTCAGTGCTCAGACTTCTTTATGGCCCAACTTGCAATTGATATTGAGCTATTGAGCTATATTTCCCATTCTCAGTAGTCCTGTGTGGCTAGGGGTTATTGTATTGGATAGCACAGTTCAGTTCAGTTCGGTTGGCTCAGTCGTGTCCAGCTCTTTGTGATCCAATGGATTGCAGCATGCCAAGCCTCCCTGTCAATCACAAACTCCCAGAATTTACTCAAACTCACGTCCATTGTGTTGGTCATGTCATTCAACCATCTCATCCTCTGTCATTCCCTTCTCCTCCTGCCCTCAATATTTCGCAGCATCAGGGTCTTTTCAAATAAATCAGTTCTTCATGTCAGGTGGCCAAAGTATTGGAGTTTCAGCTTCAGCATCAGTCCTTCCAATGAACACCCAAGACTAATCTTTAGGATGGACTGACTGGACCTCCTGGCAGTGCAAGGGACTCTTAAGAGTCTTCTCCAACACTACAGTTCAAAAGCATCTTCAGTGCTCAGCTTTCTTTATAGTACAACTCTCACATCCATTCATGCTACTGGAAAAATCATAGCCTTGAATACACAACTTTTGTGGGCAAACCAATGTCTCTGTTTTTTAATATGCTGTCTAGGTTCGTCATAACTTTCCTTCAAAGGAGTAAGCAACTTTTAATTTCATGGCTGCAGTCACCATCTGCAGTGATTTTTGAGCCCTCCCCCAAAAAAGTTTGTCACTGTTTCCATACCTAATTGCTATGAAGTGATGGGACCAGATGCCATGATCTTAGTTTTCTGAATGTTGAGCTTTAAGCCAACTTTTTCACTCTCCTCTTTCACTTTCACCAAGAGGCTCTTCAGTCCTTCTTCACTTTCTGCCATAAGGATAGTGTCATCTGCATATCTTATTGATTTTATTAATAACCTTATTGAGGTTATTGATATTTCTCCTGGCAATCTTGATTCCAGCTTGTGCTTCACCCAACCCAGCATTTCTCATGATATACTCTGCATATAAATTAAATAATTAGAGACAATATACAGCCTTGACATACTCCTTTTCCTATTTGGAACTAGTCTCTTGTTCCATGTCTGGTTCTGTTTCTTCCTGACCTACATACAGACTTCTCAAGAAGCAGGAAAGTTGGCCTGGTATTCCTATCTCTTTCAGAATTTTCCACAGTTTGTTTTGATCCTCACAGTCAAAGGCTTTGGCATAGTCAATAAAGCAGAAATCGACATTTTTCTGGAATTCTCTTACTCTTCCGATTATCCAGGGGATGTTGGCAATTTGATCTCTGGTTTCTCTGCCTTTTCTAAAACCAACTTGAACATCTGAAAGTTCACAGTTCACATATTGTTGAAGCCTGGCTTGGAGAATTTTGAACATTACTTTACTAGCCTGTGAGATGAGTGCAATTGTGTGGTAATTTGAACCACACATTGAACATTCTTTGGCATTGTCTTTCTTAGGGATTGGAATGAAAACTGACCTTTTTCAGTCTTGTGGCCACTGCTGAGTTTTCCAAATTTGCTGACATATTGAGTGCAGCACTTTCACAGCCTCATTTTAGGATTTGAATAGCTCAACTGGAATTCCATCATCTCCACTAGCTTTATTCATAGTGATGCTTCTTAAGGCCCACTTTACTTCACATTCCAGGATGCCTGGCTCTAGGGGAGTCATCACACCATCATGATTATCTGGGTAGTGAAGAACTTTTGTACAGTTCTGTGTATTCTTGCCACCCCTTCTTAATATCTTCTGCTCCTGTTAGGTCCATACCATTTCTGTCCTTTATTGAGCCCATCTTTGTATGAAATATACCCTTGGTAACTCTAATTTTCTTGAAGAGATCTCTAGTCTTTTCCATTCTATTGTTTTCCTTGTACTGATCACTGACGAAGGCTTTCTTAGCCCTCTTTGCTATTCTTTGAAAAGCACACATGTAGCCCATAAGATTTGAGAGGAAATGTGTGCAACCTCCAAGGTGTATCCTTAAAAGGAGAAGAATGCCCTTTCTTTTGCTTCATCTATTCTGCTACTCTAATGTAATGATGACAGACAATCTTTGCCATAGTAGACCAATAGAATAAGAGATGCAATATTGTAAAGTAATTAATCTCCAATTAAAATAAATAAATTTAAAAAAAATAAAATTAGTTTGTCACCAGTAAAAAATTAAAAAAAGAGATAGCTAGATTTCAGAAAAAACTGCTTATTCTGTCTACACTTTTATCAGAGAGTGACTTTAGTCACTCTTATTTTGTTTTCTCTAATAGCAATTAAAACTATATCTTATATAAATTGTATCTTATTCATTTATGTATTCTCATTTCCAAAAGGAATGTAACTCTGAAAATGTTTATTGAGTTAAAATGCAAGGGCAGAGGGATGATCCAAATCATAGGGTCATCCTAAAAATGAATCTATAGTGTCTGAGAGTCACACTCAGTAGTGGATTCTGACTGGATCCACTTGTCATTAATATTCTAGAAATGGAAAGTTCAGTAATTTCTGTGTAAATAAATTTTAAAGTATTTTTAGAAACAATATAGTTAGTCCTTTACTAGATATGTGAATAACACAGGATAGAGTTTATTCATTTGCTAGTCTATAAATATAAGCATTAATTATTTGAATTGGTGAAAAAGGTCATATCAGTTGGGACTGGTACTGTCTGGAAAGAATTATAGTGGGACTTGAGTTGAATCCCAGGTCTCTACCATTAGGTGCTTGTTTTAATTTATTATTACTCATGAGAAAAAATATTCATGAGCTAGAAAAAGTAATATATGCTCATTCTAAGAAACTGAGAAAGTACAGAAAATTACAGACACATAGAAAACAACCTCACCTCTAAAGCAATCACTATTACTGTTTTGCCTTTTTTCCTACTAGTAAATTTTTTAATTATTTTTCTCATTACATATTTTCGTTGGGATCACACTTTACATAAAATTTTATCTATAGTGATGTATACAGAAAATGTTACAGAAAATGTATACAGAAAATGTAATGGACATTTTTCACTCCATTATAAACTTTTACTAAATATTTTACTGGCATGTAATGCACCTAACCTGCCTCTTGAGAAATCTGTATGCAGGTCAGGAAGCAACAGTTAGAACTGGACATGGAACAACAGACTGGTTTCAAATAGAAAAAGGAGTACGTCAAGGCTGTATATTGTCACCCTGCTTATTTAACTTATGTGCAGAGTACATCATGAGAAACGCTGGACTGGAAGAAACACAAGCTGGAATCAAGATTGCTGGGAGAAATATCAATAACCTCAGATATGCAGATGACACCACCCTTATGGCAGAAAGTGAAGAGGAACAAAAAAGCCTCTTGATGAAAGTGAAAGAGGAGAGTGAAAAAGTTGGCTGAAAGCTCAACATTCAGAAAACGAAGATGATGGCATTCGGCCCCATCACTTCATGGGAAATAGATGGGGAAAAAGTGGAAACAGTGTCAGACTTTATTTTGGGGGGGCTCCAAAATCATGGCAGATGGTGACTGCAGCCAGGTAATTAAAAGACGCTTACTCCTTGGAAGAAAAGTTATGACCAACCTAGATAGTATATTCAAAAGCAGAGACATTACTTTGCCGACTAACGTCCGTCTAGTCAAAGCTATAGCTTTTCCTGTGGTCATGTGTGGATGTGACAGTTGGACTGTGAAAAAGGCTGAGCACCAAAGAATTGATACTTTTGAACTATGGTGTTGGAGAAGACTCTTGAGAGTCCCTCGGACTGTAAGGAGGTCCAGCCAGTCCATTCTGAAGGAGATCAGCCCTGGGATTTCTTTGGACGGAGTGATGCTAAAGCTGAAACTCCAGTACTTTGGCCACATTAGTGAAGAGTTGACTCATTGGAAAAGACTCTGAAGCTGGGAGGGATTGAGGGCAGGAGAACAAGGAGACGACCGAGGATGAGATGGCTGAATGTCATCACGGATTCTATGAACATGAGTCTGAGTGAACTCCGGGAGATGGTGAAGGACAGGGAGGCCTGGCGTGCTGTGATTCATGGGGTCGCCAAGAGTTGGACAAGACTGAGAGACTGAACTGAACTGAGTGCACAATCAAATGGGTGCATAGTCACTTATTTAATAATTTTTCTTATGTTGGATGTTTGTATTCATGTTTATTATTCACTCTCATAACTGATTTTTGTTAAGTTTATCCAAACGGTATTTGTCTAAATTGGTGACTATCTCAGATGGGTTTTATTTTTGGAAATTTACTCAACCAACTATTCTCGAGAATTTTGACATTTATTGCCTATTTTTCTGTCAGCAATACATTTAAACAATAATGTGTACAAAGATCATTAATTTCTCTATTCATCAATTGGCTCTAATTTTTTTCTTAACTGTTAGTCAAAAAAATTTAATTACATGAGTAATATATGTATGAAAAAGTATTAACAAAAGGGAAATAAAATATGTATTATCTCTATCTCCAGAAATAACATTGAGAGTTAATATCATGCATATTGCTTTCTGTCCTGAATGGTCATTCAACATAATGACATCTTTCCATGTAAAAAATACCATTTGATTTTATTTTGTAAGTTCATAATAGTTTATTGCATGGGTGTTATAATTTATTTAATATATTTAATTTCAAATTTCTACTGTTGTATAAATGTGCCAAGTAGACTTCACTGTACATATATTTTTTGCATGCATTTATATTAAATTTGAATAATATACAGGGAAGTTAAAAATGTCTTCTTCAGGAAACCTTTAAAGTTCAGCCCTATATAGGATTTACTTTGGTTTTTAAATTGAATGCTTTCTCAAATCAACAGATCAATGACTTTTGATATAAACCCTTACATTAGCCACCGTGTTCATCCCTTGATTTTTAAATTTGATTTTAGAATATCCAATACAGTTACTTCTCAATAAGACTTATTTTTGTTGTTTTTTTGGTGGTGGTTTTTGACTGATCATCAAATTCAGTTTTGTTTTCCTTTTGTACTCCTGAAAATAGGGGAGACTCTGCCAGCAAAAATACAAAGGGTTTGAAATTAAGCAAACCACTTACAATATGCCCATGGGTTATTAAAAGATCACTTGAAGTTTGTTCTACCTTAAATATTACATCAATGTAATGGTCTGGATTGTACCCAGAATGATACTGGTGACAGACAGACTCATATCCTAGAGAGAAGCATGCCATATGAAATGAGACTGGGGTTCTGTACAAGTTGAAATAATTGCTTTTCTGATAGTTTCTTGTCACTTAGAAGTAAATTTTGAAAGTACAGTATCTGAACAACAGTGAAGTTGTGATCAGAGGCAAGCACATAAAATGAAAATTAGCAAAAGTGTGGTTCCATGACGCTAAGTCAGGTGCAGATGTCAATATGTTGTTCAGTGTGGAGCCTGCAGGGACCAGAGGGAAATTTAATTGTATTCCTTCAATGATTCTCTTTCAACCTAATAGCTTTTATTCCTTGATAGCATTTGTTACTGTAAGTATTATATGCCAGCCAACTTAGTAATGTATAAATATCCCAAGAACTGATGAAAGTGCAAAACTAAACCTGTGTTTAAGATGGAGCAAAATATTTGGACATCATAACCTGTGAGAGATATATAGAGAACTTTCCTTTGGCCCAAGTCCATGGGCTGTGAAAAACATAAGAATCTAAGAGTTTTTGCTGCTCTTTGTAAAATGTGTTAGTCATTTCAAGTCAATTCTTCATGGACAGATGTTCAGACAGTTGTTGCTGTACTTATTATTAACAAATAGATTTTTGAAAGTGAATCAAATCTATATGTGATATATAATCATTGTGTTAGAAGGTACTTGTGCCAAATAATAAACTTAGTAATACTTTGAGGTTTTAGAAGTGATTCTTCATCTCCGTGTATTTGGACCAATGGAAGCAACTACAGAGTTTAAAAGTAACTAGAAATTCAAAGAAAGCTTTGAATCTATTTCCATTTTCTGGCACTGATGCATTTTGTATCTCCAAGAAAGCATAAACCTTATTAAAGGGAAAAAATCCATAAAAATAGATTTGGCAATGTCCCTTGACAATATGTTCCAGAATATTAAAAACTGTGTTAAAACATTTTAAGTTTATTCAAGATTCATGCTCTATGATGTAAGATGGTTTCTTTTTCCCTTTTCTTCTTGTAGTTATAAAGTAAATAATTAGCTATAAACCTATGTAAGCTATTATTAAATAACCCATCTTTTTAAAAATTCTATTTTTAGATAATCCACCAGTTTTAATGTGTGACTATTCAGATTTACAAGGTCTAGTTCATTTTGATGCTATTTCAGGATATATCAGTCTTTTACTGTAGTGTTGTTTTGCTTTAGGCTGTTGTGCAACTCAAGAAAATTGATTTACTTGTGCAAATCAGAGGTGTCTAAACATAATTTGTTTTATGAAAAATAGTGATTAGATTAATAGGTTTTAAATATTAACATAAACATTATTTAGATCACTTATCTTAATTGACAGTACTTGTTGAATGATATATAGGAACCCTCTATATTCTATTGGCAACTTTTCTGCAAATCTATTTTCCAAATAAAAATTTAGCTGAAAAATAATATGGAAATCCATTTTAATTAACATTTATATATTTCTAGAATATATATCTAGAGAGAATTTTAAAGATTTTTTAAGGATAAGATGATAGTGGTATGACGATAACAGTGATGACTAAGATTGAGTAGGTGTTTGTGCCTAGCACTGGGCAACACTTTTTAAAAATGCTTTATCTCATTTGAATACATTATCCTAACAGCTGCATAATTGAAGGACAGCAGCAAGTTGATACTTCTTTACTGATTAACATAATCTTCAACTGAAGTCAAAATTTTTATGAAATTTTGAGAAATTAAATCTATTATTTTATTAAGGAAAGATCTCATTGAATAAATACAAATGCTGGGTTTGACTTATAAAACAAAGTACTAGAAAAAGTGCTTTATCATACATATTAAAATTATGAAAAAAATAGCAGGGACTTAGTTTTCAGTGACTGAGGGAAGAGAAGTAAAACACTAAATGAAAATTAAAAGATGTCAAACATTTTAAAAAGTTACCATTTTTGTATAATAAATTGAATAATGCCATTTTTTATAAAGGTAGAAGATTATAAAATAAACATGGTTCTATAGTGTTATGTTTGAGTTTTTTTAAATGGAACAATACATATGTCCATCAGTTCTACTGCTGTCTGCTTTAAAGGCATTAAACCACAGTTTTAACCAGTAGCTATCAAATTTTTCTTAGCCTCAGACCTCTTCCTGCAAAAGCTCATGAGAGATGTAGGGTGTCTCTAGTTGATTCAGTGTAATGTTCTAGAACTCCATGTCTCTATCCTCTTCTTTCACCAGGAGCATTTAGATGAAGGCACAGCTTGAGTATAGTTTGAAAGCCACTGCCTTAACAGTTGAGATATAGAATCTTGTTCTATTCTTGGATAGAATGAAAGAGCAAAAACTTCTTTTTTTTTTTTTCCTGACAGTAGAGCTTTAGTGATATTGTCTTGTTAATTAAAGAAGCTTCAAGTGCAAAAGATGTAAAGTCTTTACTGAAGCAAACATAGAATCTTTTTTTTTTTCCTTGCTAGGCTAATAGGTCTTAATATAGGGCTGGCTCCAAAGCCTGAGGCAGAGGTTTTAATTGCATCATCAAAGAACTAGATTTTTCCCATCTCATAATTCTGCCCTTGTCTATGCATTTCCATCCTCAGTTTCAAATGGAATGGCTTCATATATGGTCACAGAATGATGACATCTTCTCCTGACCCAGTGTTTACTGAGTTTCAGTCCTTGCTTAAGAACAGGAGTATCATTCTGAAGATTTCCCTAAGAAAATCCATTCAATTGATTGGGACATGAACTCAATGCATTAATGGACTGATGCATTAATTTACTTACATATAGGTCACAGGATTTATCTTTGAAACAATAAAAGTTTCAATTTAGGCATGGGAGCTGAATTTGGGAGTGAGGGTGGTTTCTGGAAGAAACCTAGAAAGAGGTAACAGAAGAATGAAAAATAAATATTAGAAGCCAAAAAAATAACAGGTCCTTACTACTTCTTTCAAAATTGATGGAGTCTGTTCATCAGTGGCTACCCACTCCAGTATTTCTGCCTGGAGAATTCCATGGACAAAGGAGCCTGGTGGGCTCCAGTCCATGGGGTCACAAAGAGTTGGACATGACTGAGTGACTGTCACTCATTCATTAATTAATTTTCTTATAAAATTGTCTTGAGTTTCTACTGTACTATTTCCATGTTAGTTAGAAAAATGCATAAGATAGTTTGTTGCCTATATCTTAATAGAGCAAGCTATATCACATAAATACATAAAAATTTATATTCTTTTAGCTATCTATTCACTATGTACACTTTTAATAAACCCATGAACTTTCTAAATGTTTAAAGCTGAAAAAAAATTCTCACTACCGTCTACCATTTCCATATATTCCAGTTTTACTGGCAGAAGGCCGAAAATGACTTCAAGTTTTCCAGTATACCTTGTGATGTGCTAACCAGGTTCAGTAAGAAATAAAGATATCCCATGTGTTGAGCATTGCATTTGTTTCAAATTCTAACCAAATACTTGTTGTCATTTTAGCCAAGAGAAACTTCTGAGAAATGACATGAACTATTCCCTTGTTCAATAGTTAAATATAAAAAATGCATGATGATGAATAACTTTTATATAAATTTTATAGAAATCATAAGATACAAAAGCACTAAATAAGTCTATTCTAAGAAAAATGATAAATATGCCTATTTATAAATCAAGGTAATATGAAACATAAATCATATGACAGATTGATAGAAAAATTAAATGAGGATTTCAGTGAAGTATTAGTACATTGAAAAATCAATAATATTTCAAAGACAATTAAGCATGATGGTTCTCTTTAAGATGCTATCTAACATCATTGTGAGACTCAATTATTACTGTCTATGTAGGAAAAAGTAATTAACATGAAGGAAATTTATGGAAAATATAAATAATAAAAACAATGGACTAATTGTCATAAGATTTGCACAGATTAACATTCAAAAAGGTTAAAGTTTAGTGCAAAATGTACTTGAAAAACAAAGGAGAAATGTAATATTATATATTATCCTATATGCAGATAGCATATTAAAAAGCAGAGACATTACTTTGCCAACAAAGGTCCATCTAGTCAAGGCTATGGTTTTTCCAGTGGTCATATATGGATGTGAGAGTTGGACTGTGAAGAAAGCTGAGAGCCGAGGAATTGATGCTTTTGAACTGTGGTGTTGGAGAAGACTCTTAAGAGTCCCTTGGGCTGCAAGGAGATCCAACCAGTCCATTCTAAAGGAGATCGATTGGTCCTGGGTGTTCCTTGGAAGGAATGAGGCTAAAGCTGAAACTCCAATCAATATTTTGGCCACCTCATGAGAAGAGTTGTCTCATTGGAAAAGACTCTGATGCTGGGAGGGATTGCGGGCAGGAGGAGAAGGGGACGACAGAGGATGAGATGGCTGGATGGCATCACCGACTCCATGGACATGAGTTTGGATGAACTCCAGAAGTTGGTGATAGACAGAGAGGCCTGGCATGCTGCAGTTCATGGGGTCACAAAGAGTCAGACGTGACTGAGCGACTGAACTGAACTGATATGCAGAAAGCAACCCTAAACATAAATCCCTTCATATTGTCTTTCTTTTTTAATATTTATTTATTTGGCTACACCGGGTCTTAGTTGCAGCATGCAAACTCTTAGCTGTGGCATGTTGGCTCTAGCTCCTGACTAGTTCCTCCTGTCTCTCTTTATGATTTTTTTTTCTTATTATATAATTGGACAAACTTTCCCACTTCTGTTCTTTTTCTTTCTGATTCATTTACTACCATATTCTTGATAAACTGTAGCTGTTTCAGAAAAGTCAGCAGTATGATTGTGGTATTTATTATTATTATTAATCTGTTTCTCACTATCTTTCCTCTGCCTCTATCAATTCTTTTGAACTGATCAATAATTGATCAATAATACTCTGTGTTATAAAAACTCTAGTTTCCCCTGCATTGGGAACATGGAGTCTCAGCCACTGGATCACCAGAGAAGTCCCTTCTTCATAATGTCTTTATTTGTAAATTATTCCTCTTCTTAAAGGAAGCAAAGTGGTTAAACAGGAGACCTTCATAGAAAATAACACAAAAGGACAAGGATGTATATATATATAGGAGACCCTGCTATATGTTCTTTTGCCAAGCAAGCTGGAGCAAGGTATAAAAAATATGATAAATCACTGTGGCATGCTGCCAAGTCACAGGGTACCTAGCGGAGAGAGTCCTTGTTGCACAGAGAGAGATATGTCATGGTCAGAGAATACTTGAGAGTGAAAGTGAAAGTCAGCCATGCCCAATTCATTGTGACCCCATGGACTAGACAGTCCATGGAATTCTCCATGCCAGAGTACTGGAATGGGTAGCTGTTCTCTTCTCCAGGGGACCTTCCCAACCCAGGGATCGAACCCAGGTCTCCTGCACTGCAGGCAGATTTTTTACCAGTTAAGCCTCAAGGGAAGCCCAGATAACACATAAATGAGTGCAAATATTTGGCACAGAATTTTAAAGACAGAATAACTTTCTTAGCTTGGGGAAAATTAAGAGGGGAGAAAATTACAGCAATGTAAGTGTACATTTTTATGTTTTAAAATATGACATCTGAACTTTGTCTGGCTGCAGTGTGATTGAGAGTTTTCCACAGATGGTACAGATGTTTAGCCCAGGAAGATGGAATCTTCCAAGCCTTAATTGCATGAAGGGAAGGTACATATGTGTCCTTACTCTGTCTTCTGCCTATTTCACGGCTTCTTCCATTCTGTTGACTATCAGGGCAAAGTCCTCACTATTCACACACAGATAGCCTCACTTCCACACTTTAGTCTGAAGCACATCCAGGCTCTCACAGTTTCTGAACCCTATTTTTCCATGTTTTTCTTCTTCTCCCTTCTTAGGCTCTACCAGACTATTTTTGTTCATAAATAGAGCTTTGATAATTTCACTTTTCCTAGCCTCAGTTGAGGTGTGGACATATTGAGTCTCTGCTATAAATAGCCATTTCACTTTTAATTTGTTGGGTCTGAAAACACTGTGGCACANCTTCTCCCTTCTTAGGCTCTACCAAACTATTTTTATTCATAAATAGAGCTTTGATAATTTCACTTTTCCTAGCCTCAGTTGAGGTGTGGACATCTTGAGTCTCTGCTATAAATAACCATTTCACTTTTAATTTGTTTGGTCTGAAAACACTGTGGCACAGAGAAGACACAGATTAACAAACAAGAAGATACTGGAAGGTTATTAACAAAGTGTCCTGTCCCACTGACTATGGATAGGAAAGGTGATGGGAAGAGAGAACTCAGAGCTAAGTGATGGTCTCTTTTGGAATGACTGAGCTTAGAAATGGCACAGAAATTTCTCATTCAAGACAGTTAGAAAAAAAAAAAAGACAGTTAGCACTGTCAAAACCAACTTAGTGAGCAGAGCAAAGAATTGATGAAAAACTAAAAATCAAAAAGCTGAGCCACAAGTCCAGAAGGTTTGCCAGTGAAAGAAGCTAATATGATCTAAATTTAACTCAAAATGGCTCACTGTCCTTGTATAACATAGTCATTCATTGAAAGCAGCCCAATAGCTAAAAGTAATTAACAGGACATCCCAGTTTTTACCTAGATAATTAAAGGAGATTTGAATCAGAATCAATTAGATCCTCTTCAGAATTACCTTTACTCTCACTCAAAATTATCTTTTATCCCTGTAGTGGTTCCAAAGGCTTTCCTCAAGCCTATTCTTGCATACTGCAATGTCTCCTGCTTCTTTAGCCTTCAAGATTTTTTCGACTCTTCCTCCTGTCTCTCTTTATGATTTTTTTTTTCTTATTATATAATTGGACAAACTTTCCCACTTCTGTTCTTTTTCTTTCTGATTCATTTACTACCATGTTCTTGATAAACTGTAGCTGTTTCAGAAAAGTCAGCAGTGTGATTGTGGTATTTATTATTATTATTAATCTGTTTCTAGCTTTCCTCTGCCTCTATCAATTCTTTTGAACTGATCAATAATTGATCAATAATACTCTGTGTTATAAAAACTCAAACTGAGCTCACAAAAGTAATACTTTCTTAGAGTACTGGGGAAGGTAAGAAGATGAGTGATTGTGCAGACCAAATTATTTTAGAGACCTGTTGGTGGGGCAAAAGGAAAAGCAGTGTCTCCACTTATCTGACTATTCTCGTGTTATGTCAGGTTCACTAAGTCCTAAACTCAGAACTAGAGGAACAAGCACGAACTAAACAGGGAAGTAGAAACACAGAAGAGAGTCTGCCTAGAAGGCAGACATTTCAGATAATTTCTTTTATGAGCCAGTTTGTGTCTAAGGAAGTGAGGGATGAGGTTGATCAATTCCAAAATGTCAGAGGTAGACTAGATTTACTACCTGAATAATGCTTCAGAACAACATATCCGGAAGTGAATCCGGCAAATTACCAATTCGATGAAATGTTAAGTGGGGAGGGAGAGAAATTTAGTAGTCAGTTTTGGGAAATGTTCATCTCTGGTTTACCCACAAGCCATGACTGCATATTAAGTACTCTTAGAATTTTGCTAAAATAAGAAAAGTTGCTTAAATTTGTTTATTTGAATGCTTCCAAGCTCACTGGGTCAAGAATCTATTTTCTTGTAGGGTATTCTCTATCTAACACTGAATTGTGTTGCTTTTCTAAAGGTGAATAAATGCATATGNGGTAGACTAGATTTACTACCTGAATAATGCTTCAGAACAACATATCCGGAAGTGAATCCAGCAAATTACCAATTCGATGAAATGTTAAGTGGGGAGGGAGAGAAATTTAGTAGTCAGTTTTGGAAAATGTTCATCTCTGCTTTACCCACAAGCCATGAATGCATATTAAGTACTCTTAGAATTTTGCTAAAATAAGAAAACTTGCTTAAATTTGTTTATTTAAAGTGCTTCCAAGCTCACTGGGTCAAGAATCTATTTTCTTGTAGGGTATTCTCTATCTAATACTGAATTGTGTTGCTTTTCTAAAGGTGAATAAATGCATATGCAAAGGGCTACTTGACTTATCTGTAAAACAGGCTGACATCCAAGATCACTTATGAGTTTTATAGCAGCTTTGAAAAAAATCATCTGTTGCTGCAATTCAGCCTCATTTGCTATCAAGTGATTTAATTACTTCAAACTAAATTATAACTCTCTTTTAACATAGAGTTGTTTTAGTCAAACCTTTAATGACTCTCCAAACAATAATGTTTGGCAAAGAAAACATTGTTAGTCAAGCAGAAACATAAACATCTGTGTTTGTTTAGAGTAAGCATCCCTATTTAATTAAATATATAGATATACCAGGAAAATTCCTTGTCACTGAAAATTTTATTGGAAGAATGTCAGATCTCCCAGAAACAGTGTGTGCCATTTGAAAAAGCCAAAGTCTCCCTTTTATTTTGTACATTATCTTTTTCTATATGTTTGTCTTAACTATTCACCTTCAGATTTCAAAATAATTAAAGCTGCTCTTTATTGTAAAGGACATAAAAATATATTCTAAATGTGTNGAGAAAACAATAGCAAACGAAACAACTGACAAACAACTAATCTCAAAGATTTACAAGCAACTTACGCAGCTCAACTCCAAAAAAATAAAAGATCCAATCTAAAAATGGGCCAAAGAACTAAACAGGCATTTCTCCAAAGAAGACATACAGATGGCTAACAAACACATGAAAAGGTATTGCTTTATTAAAGATTTCTATTTCAATAGTGCTGGCTGCTCTTATCCCTCAGCATCCTTCTACTCTTCTTATGCANAATGGGCCAAAGAACTAAACAGGCATTTCTCCAAAGAAGACATACAGATGGCTAACAAACACATGAAAAGGTATTGCTTTATTAAAGATTTCTATTTCAATAGTGCTGGCTGCTCTTATCCCTCAGCATCCTTCTACTCTTCTTATGCAGTATTCCTTCCTTCTGGATCTTGAAAATTCCTAATGTCAATGCCTTTCTCCCTTTGCCTCACTGATCAAATAAATTACATTATCAAGGTGATTATTATTATTATTTACTAATGCTTCAGTAGGAGGATGTTTAGAAATACTTAGTGAGTATTCTAGAAGAACAACTAAGGTAAGTATTTAGCCTCTAATGTAGTCTTGGAAATATGCCAGGAAAAATACTCCTCCAGGAAAACAAACTGCAAATGTTAGTTATAAATTTTAATATTACTAAATATTGATATAATTGGTATATTTCCATATGTTAGAGAGAAGTACACATCTTTACTAGCTGTGATAAAATTTTAAGACTAGGTATCTATTTCATTATTTATATGAAAATTATTTTTTGAGAAGCTTGAGATCCACAAATTAAAAGAATGATAGACATAAAAAAAAACATTTTGTTTATATTTAAAAAATATTCTTCTCATAAAAAAAAAACAAAACTTTTTCTATTTATACTGGAGAAACCCAAAATTCCTTTTTTTTTTTTTTTTTTTGCTGATTACTGTGATTTTTTTTTTCTTTTTATTGTATTGGTTTTGCCATACATTGACATGAATCTGCCACAGCTGTACATGTGTTCCCCATCCTGAACTCTCCTCCCACCTCCCACCCCATACCATCCCTCTGGGTCATCCCACTGCACCAGCCCTGAGCACCTTGTATCATTCATCGAACCTGGACTGGTGAATTGTTTCACATATGATAATATACATGTTTCAATGCGATTCTCCCAAATCATCTCACCGTCACCCTCTCCCACAGAGTCCAAAAGACTGTTCTATATATCTGTGTCTCTTTTGCTGTCTCGCACACAGGGTTATCGTTACCATCTTTCTAAATTCCATGTATATGTGTGTGTGTTATTATACTGTATTTGTGTTTTTCTTTCTGGCTTACTTCACTCTGTATAATAGGCTCCCGTTTCATCCAC
>SJYW01029310.1:146073-174713 GCA_006410735.1 Raphicerus campestris
ATTCACCACATTAACAAATTGAAAAATAAAAGCCATATGATTATCTCAATAGATGCAGAGAAAGCCTTTGACAAAATTCAACATCCATTTATGATAAAAACTCTCCAGAAAACAGGAATAGAAGGAACAATCCTCAACATAATAAAAGCTATATATGACAAACCCACAACTAACATTATCCTCAATGGTGAAAAACTGAAAGCATTTCCCCTAAAGTCAGGAACAAGACAAGGGTGCCCACTTCCACCACTACTATTCAACATAGTTCTGGAAGTTTTGGCCACAGCAATCAGAGCAGAAAAAGAAATAAAAGGAATCCAGATTTGAAAAGAGGAAGTAAAACTCTCACTGTTTGCAGATGACATGATCCTATACATAGAAAACCCTAAAGACTCCACCAGAAAATTACTAGAGCTAATCAGTGAATATAGTAAGTACAGTTGCAGGATAATAAAATGAACACACAGAAATCCCTTGCATTCCTATACACTAACAATGAGAAAACAGAAAGAGAAATTAAGGAAACACTTCCACTCACAATTCAATGAAAATAATAAAATACTTAGGAATATAGCTACCTAAAGAAACAAAAGACCTATATATAGAAAACCATAAAACATTGGTGCAAGAAATCAAAGAGGACGTTAATAGATGGAGAAATATACCATGTTCATGGATCAGAAGAATCAAGATAGTGAAAATGAGTATACTACTCAAAGCAATCTATAGATTCAATGCAATCCCTAATAAGCTACCAACATTTTTAAGACATAAAACTAACTCTTCTTTTCATCAGTGGTTAAGGGCAAGAAACAAGTCAAAATGTTGTTTTTGATTTGCTGACTTTATGGAGCAAAATAAGAAAGGAGTACATGAATTTCTAAATGAAAAGAGATGTTAGAATCAGAAAGCAGACCTGGGACAAGATTCTATATACTCAAAGCAATTTCAGATTCTTGGCTACAACACTTTGTATATTGAGCCCATTATTCAGCAATTACTGAAGTCAGGCCCAAGCTCTATTCTGTACAGATACAGGGAGTTCAAGTCCAGTGAAATTCAGAGCCACTGCTTGTTGCCATGTTTTTTATGTAAGAAATACAAAGAAAATAGTTGAAATTCCAAACCAAGTTGTTCCAGTAATGAGACATAATATATAAAATCTCCTCTGTCTTTTAGAGTCTGTTCCTTCTACATTCTCCATACTCACTCCAGGAATTTTATAACATTAAGCAACTTTTTTTGTTAGGTGACTATGACAAACTGAAAAAAAAAAAGAATTAAAGAAATTAGAAGAATGTCGTTTACCCCTTTTTACCTCTGTTGAATATGTTATTCTGCACTAAATAATAAAAAGAATGGAAAGGATTTTTAAAAGTATTACGTAACTTAAATTGTCTACAACAAGAATATCAAGCATAAATTGTATAAATTAACCATTTTGTGCTCTGTTTGGGGAAATAATGCCAATTTTTTACAATAGTGACTCAAACAGGTACTTAACAGTCACCACTGTATTCTCTTGTTTTAAAACATAGTGACAAGAAAGAAAATTGCTGTATTCGCACACTCTATTTGTTTTCTTTATGCCAGAGTAAACTTAGTCTTCTTTCTCAATTTTTTTTCCATGAAAATGAGTAAGATTTACCTCAGGTAGTTTTTGAAATAGTTTGCAATTATATCAATAAGTTTGTTTCTCCAGACAGCTGAAAATTTGACTTTCTGGNTATCTGTTTTCTTTATGCCAGAGTAAACTTAGTCTTCTTTCTCAATTTTTTTTCCATGAAAATGAGTAAGATTTACCTCAAGTAGTTTTTGAAATTGTTTGCAATTATATCAATGTTTGTTTCTCCAGACAGCTGAGAATTTGACTTTCTGGAGGCTTCTATTTGAAACGAATTGGCTTAACAATGTCTGAGGTGAAAGATAATACAACAAACCAGATTTATTTTTCAAGTTAATACAGAAAAAAATGATTGCTTCATCAGTGGCAGACAATAAACTGGACAATAGACAAAACACCTTTATTCTACCATACTAACTCAAAAGATATTTACTGAATAAAAAAGGGCCAAGCCCAGACAGGCAGGTAATAGCAATACAAGGATTCTTGACATAGTAGCTGAACTCCAGTGAAAATACTGACATTTTCTTCAGCATATATAGAATTCTTTATTCATGTCTCATGGGGAGGACCCATTGACTTATACGGTTGAGTTCAGATACAATTAAACAAAAAGTTTTGAACATACCTTGTGTTAACAGATACTATAATTGTAACAAAAGCAATAAAATTTATTCCATTATGCCCTAATGATATCACTGAAATAGCCTTTTTAAATTTATGTTATTAAAGGTAATGCATAGTCTTATTTTCTTATGGTGTCGGATCTGCTTCAGCATATGATGTGTTTACCACTTTATGTAACTTGAGACATACTTTAGCTTTCACACAACACTGCCTCCCTTTACATTTCTCATTGCTCCCTCACAGCCTAAGTTAGTGGCTTCCCTTATTCTACCTAATACCTTGGAAAGCATCATGTGGTTGTTTGTTAAAAGTTCACAAGTTGACCGTCTAGAATTGCACCCCTAAACACAAGGCAAGGAATGGGCGAGGATGGAGAGGGATAATGAAGAAATCAGCAACACCATCTAAAAGAGGCCACAGCCTTCTTAAACACATCCCCATAAAGACTCTAGGCTAAGCCAAAGGATTTCAGGGACTTCTGCTTAGGATCCTTTCTCTCATGTATAGGTTATATTGCTATTGTTTTGAGAGGTGGCCAAGAAACAGCTGTTTAGGATAAAAGGTGATGGACAGGCCCCATCGTTGCAGTCACAGGTGAGAATCAACACCCACACACAAGAGAGCACTCTCTGGTACGAGAAGGAAGCAGGAGTGGAATGACAGAAGGATGACAGAAGAAGAGGAATGACAGGTCTCAGATTTTCCCCATCTGGATCCTTACCTCTGGAATGCAAAAGAAACTGGCAAAAATGGATGTTTCTGAGAAGATAAATATTTTCACACACATAAAATGTTAAATGGACAAATAAAGACACAGATGATTTCAGTAGCAAGTTATACCAAAATTTCAAGAAAAACATAAATTGTGTTTTATTATTTTTTCATAAATAATAAAGAGCAAATCATTTATTACTTGCTGATTGACTTATTAAACCAAGTATTCTATTAGGGCTATTTTACCTTGATTAAAATAAATCACTGAAAGTGGAGAAAAGTGTTATAAGCTATTTTCCTTTGTGACAAAACTGAAAGCTAATACAAGTAATCTGAAACAGCCCAATATATTTTAAATTTTATTTTAACTTTATTATACGTTACAATACTGTATTGATTTTGCCATACATTGACATGAATCAGCTACAGGTGTACACGATCTCCCAATCCTGAAACCCCCTCTCACCTCCCACCCCATATCATCTCTCTGGATCATCCCCGTGCTCCAGACCTAAGCATCTGTATCCTGTATTGAACATAGACTGGCGCTTCATTTCTTACATGATAGTATACATGTTTCAATGCCATTCTCCCAAATCATCCCACCCTCTCCCTCTCCCTCAGAGGCCAAAAGTCCATTCTATACCTCTGTGTCTCTTTTGTTGCCTCACATACAGGGTCATCATTACTATCTTTCTAAATTCCATATATATGTGTCAGTATACTGTTTTGGTGTTTTTCTTTCTGGCTTACTTCACTCTGTATAATCGGCTCCAGTTTCATCCATCTCATTAGAACTGATTCAAATTTCTTCTTTTTAAGGGCTGAGTAATACTCCATTGTGTATATGTACCACAGCTTTATTATCCATTCATCTGCTGATGGACATCTAGGTTGCTTCCATGAACATTGGAGTGCATATGTCTCTTTCAATTCTGGTTTCCTTGGTGTGTATGCCAAGCAGTAGGACTGCTGGGTCATAAGGCAGTTCTATTTGCAATTTTTAAAGGAATCTCCACACTGTTTTGCTGGGCTGGAAGACTCACAAGCTAGAATCAAGATTTGCAGGAGAAATATCAACAGTCTTAGACACGCTGATTATAATACCCTAATGGCAGAAAGTGAAGAGGAACTAAAGAGCCTCTTGATGAGGGTGAAAGAGGAAAGTGAAAAGGCTGGTTTAAAATGCAACATTCAAAACACTAAGATCATGGCATCCTGTCTCATCACTTCTTGGCAAAGAGATGTGGAAAAACTGGAAATAGTAATAGATTTTATTTTGGGGGGCTTCACAATCACTGCGGACAGTGACTGAATGCAAGAAATCAAAGACACTTCCTCCTTGATAGAAAAGCTATGAGAAACCTAGACAGCATATTAAAAAACAAAGATATCACTTTGACGACAATGGTCCATCTAGTCAAAGGTATGGTTTTTCCCAGTAGTCATATATCAATGTGAGAGTTGAATCATAAAGAAGGCTGAGTGATTTCGAACTCTTGTCCTGGAGAAGACTCTTGAGAGTCCCTTGGACTGCTGGGAGACCAAACCAGTCAATCNATATATCAATGTGAGAGTTGAACCATAAAGAAGGCTGAGTGATTTTGAACTCTTGTCCTGGAGAAGACTCTTGAGAGTCCCTTGGATTGCAGGGAGACCAAACCAGTCAATCCTAAAGGAAATCAACCCTGAATATTCATTGAAAGGGCTCACGCTGAAGCTCCAATACTTTGGCCACCTGATGTGAGGCACCAACTCATTGGAAAAGACTGTGATGCTGTATAAGATGGAAGGCAAGAAGAGAAAGGGGCGACGGAGGACAAAATGGTTGGATGTCATCATCAACTCAATTGATGTGAGTTTAAGCAAACTCTTGGAGATAGATATACTAAAGGATAGGGGAGCCTGCGGTGCTGCAATCCATGAGTTCATAAAGACTTGAAAGTGATTTAGTGACTGAACAACAAAAAAATTTTAGTTTAAGAATAACTGCTTTACAATATTGTATTGCTTTCTCTGATTCATGAACATGAATCAGTCAGAGGTATACATATGTCCCCACACTTTTGAACCACCCTTCCATCTCCCACTGCATCCCACGCCTCTAGGTTGTCGTCACAGAGCCTCAGTTTGACTTCTCTATCTTCCAGCAAATTCCCATTGGCTTTTTTTTTTTAACATATGATAGTATATATGTTTCCATACTACTCTTTGCATTCATCCTACCCTCTTCTTCCCCCCACCTGTGTCCATCAGCTTATTATCTATGTCTGTGTTTCAATTTACTTCTCTACAAATTGGATCATCAGTACCATCTTTCTCAATCCCATATATATGTGTTAATATATGATTTTTTTTCTCTTTCTGGCTTGATTCACTGTGTATAATAGGCTCTAGGTGCATCTACCTCATGAGCATTGATTCAACTGTGTTCCTTTTGATGGCTCAGTAATATTCCATTGTATATGTGTACAGCTGCTTCTTTATCCATTCATCTGTTGATGGACATCTAAGTTTCTTCCACGTCCTACTTATTGTAAATAGTGCTGAAACCTCTACTTTTTTAAAAATAACACAACCTGATCAAATAGGCAGATTTAAACTTTTAATAACGGCTGTGTGCATGCAAATTGTAATAATTGTTACTAGTTGCCAGTCTAGTGAAAGAGTAAAGNAATGTTCCCTTGGTATCTCTAATTTTCTTGAAGAGATCTCTAGCCTTTCCCATTCTGTTCTTTTCCTGTATTTCTTTGCGTTGATCTCTGAAGAAGGCTTTCTTGTCTCTTCTTGCTATTCCTTGTAACTCTGCATTCAGATGCTTGTGTCTTTTCTTTTTTCCTTTGTTTTTCTTCTCTCTCCTTTTCAAACCTATTATTAAGGCCTCCTGAGACAGTCATTTTGTTTTTTGTTTTTTGTTGTTGTTGTTGTTGTTTGCATTTCTTTTCCATGGGGATGGTCTTGATCCCTGTCTCCTGTACAATGTCACGAACCTCAGTCCAGAGTTCATCAGGGACTCTNTCCTGAGACAGTCATTTTGTTTTTTGTTTTTTGTTGTTGTTGTTGTTGTTTGCATTTCTTTTCCATGGGGATGGTCTTGATCCCTGTCTCCTGTACAATGTCACGAACCTCAGTCCAGAGTTCATCAGGGACTCTTATCTATCAGATCTAGGCCCTTAAATCTATTTCTTACTTCCACTGTATAATCATAAGGGATTTGATTTAGATCATTCCTGAATTGTCTAGCGGTTTTCCCTACTTTCTTTGATATAAGTCTGAATTTGGTAATAAGGAGTTCATGATGTGAGCCACAGTCAGCTCCTAGTCTTGTTTTTGTTGACAGTATAGAGCTTCTCCATTTTTGGCTGCAAAAAATATATAATCAATCTGATTTCGGTGTTGACCATCTGGTGATGTTTCTGTATAGAGTCTTCTCTTGCGTTGTTGGAAGAGTGTGTTTGCTATGACCAGCGCATTTTCTTGGCAAAACTCTATTATTCTTTGCCCTGCTTTATTTCACATTCCAAGGCCAAATTTGCCTGTTACTTCAAGTGTTTCTTGACTTCCTACTTTTGCATTCCAGTCCCCTAAAATCAAAAGGACAATTTTGGGGGAGAGTTAGTTCTAAAAGGTCTTATACGGTTTCATAGAACAGTTCAACTTCAGCTTCTTTAGCATTGCTGGTTGGGGCATAGACTTGGATTACTGTGATACTGAATGGTTTGCCTTGGAAAAGAACAGAGATCATTCTGTCGTTTCTGAGGTTGCATCCAAGTACTGCATTTTGGACTGTTTTGTTGACCATGATGGCTACTCCATTTCTTCTGAGGGATTCCAGCCCACAGTAGTAGATACAATGGTCATCTGAGTTAAATTCATTCATTTCAGTCCATTTTAATTTGATGATTCCTAGAATGTCGATGTTCAGTCTTACCATCCCCTGTTTGACCACTTCCAATTTGCCTTGATTCATGGACCTGACATTCCAGGTTCCTATGAAATATTGCTCTTTATAACACCGGACCTTGCTACTGTCACCAGTCACATCCACAGCTGGGCATTGTTTTTGTTTTGGCTCCATCTTTTCATTCTTTCTGGAGTTATTTCTCCACTGATCTCCAGTAGCATATTAGGAACCTACTGACCTAGGGAGTTCCTCTTTCAGTAACTTATCATTTTGCCTTCTCATACTGAAAAAGAATTCTTTAGAGGTTTCTATAAATTAAGGACATTTGTACTATTAATACTTCCTAAATTTTAATCTTAATTATTTATCCAAAAATTAATCCTGAGAATCTATATCCTAAAAAAGAGAGTCAAACAAGTAAGCAAAATATATATCATGAATAATTGTGGAAGATTTATATACTGTAAAATAAAACTGAAAGCAACCTAAATTTCCATAAACACGTAGATTATCAAACAGATTGCTGTGTATCATTCACTGGAATACTATATGCCAAAGAAAAGAAACTAACTAATAATACCATGATGTATGTCATGTATTCGCTATATAGTCAAGTCTTTCCAGTAGTCATGTATGGATGTGGGAGTTGGACTTTAAAGAATGCTGAGCACCGAAGAATTGATGCTTTCAAACTGTGGTGCTGAAGAAGACTCTTCAGAGTCCCTTGGACAGCAAAGAGATCAAACTAGTAAGTCTTAAATGAAATCAGCCCTGAATACTCATTGGAAGGACTGATGCTGAAGCTCTAATATTATGGTCACCTGACTCATTGGAAGAGCCCCCATGGCTGGGGAAAAGTTCAAGGCAGAAGAAGAAGAGAGCAACAGAGGATGAGATGGTTGGATGGCATCCCTGATTCAGTAGACATGAACTTGGGCAAATGCCAGGGGATAGCAAGGGACAGGGAGGCCTGGATCCCTGCAGTCCATGAGGCCACAAAGTGTCAGACAGAACTTGGCAACTGAACAACAACATTTAAGAATCTCAAAAAGATTTTGTTGAGTAAAGACACAGAAGTGTACATATTGTGTGATAGCTTCTATGTAAATGTCCACCTCAAGTAATGATATAAATGACACAAGAAATCCAAACAGTTTGTTTTTGACTGGGATTATGTACTGCTAGGGAAAAGCACCTGGAAATTATTTACAAAAATGAGAATATTCTACAATATGACAGGGTTGTGGGTACTTGCTTGTAAACATTTTCTTCAAAACTCATGTGATTACATTTAAGCTCTGAACATATATTCTATATACAAATTAGGTCTAAAAAATAAATAAAATAAAAATGAATATATGTAAACATTGTTTATCATTTTTATGATTGTATGAACATTGTTTACTTCATAACCATTTGCCTACTTCATTCTACTGTACTGATATGGTCTCCATAATGCTTTTGGTCTCCTCAATAATCCCTTCCAAGAACTACTATTGACAGACCTGACTTCTATATCACTCCACTCTCTCTTTAATTTTTTCTATATTGTCCAGCCTTTTCTCTTCATTATAAAAACTATTTTCACTTCATATTATCTTGATTTTGAATTATTATGTTGACCATTATGTCTTTAATTCATAGCTCCTTTTATATCATTTTCCTTTTGTAGAAATGTATTATTTTCTTGTGGTTGAAATATCTTCTTGACTTTCCCTGTAAACACTTACAGTAAATATTTTGGCTTCCTACTGACCCACTGTTCTTGCTATTTTGTTTGTTAGTTTTAACTTTATTGTTCTCTTTCAAACAACTTTTTCTTGTATATCTATCAGTCTTAAAGTTATTTTCATATCAAATAAAGAAATACTACATGACTTTTTCTCATATCTTGAGTTAAGAGTACTCTTATTGCTCTGTTTTACTATTGGGTGTCTACCTGAAAAGAAATGTAACTTGAATTCTGAGTGGAATTGGTATTTTCCAGTCAAATATAATTTATCATGGTGATAAAGTATAAATTTATCACCAGTTTTTGGAGAAAGCCCATCTGACCTGTGTTTAATAAAATGTCAGAATAAGGAGAGCCACTGACTCATTAAATAGCAAGGTTAATTAAATAACTCCAAGCAGTTTTGGTTTTGTTTTATTGGATATAGATATTAGGGGCTTCCCAGGTAGCAGTAGTGGTAAAGAATTTGCCTGCCAATGCAAGGAACATTAGAGAGGATGACTCAATCCCTAGCTGAGGAAGATCCTCTGGAGGAAGCATGACAACTAATTCCAGTATTCTTGCCTGGAGAATCTCATGAACGTGAATATAATATACACATGTTAAAGATAAAGTTGAAAACTAAAGTAAAATCAATTGTAATTCATTATTGAAAACAAAAAATTTAAAGCAATCAAGTGAAAAAGAAAATAGACTTAGTAAGAATGCATAGCCTTTCTACTATAATGAAATAGAGACACACTAGAGAAAATAATTCAGTTCACAACAGATTGCTGTTGTTTTTCAGTTCTTCAGTAATGTCTGACTCTTCTATCTCAAGAACTGCAGCATGTGAGCCTTCCCTGTATTTCAATATCTCCCAGAAATCGACCAAACTCATGTCCATTGAGTCGGTGACACCATCCAACCATCTAATCCTCTATTGATCATTTCTCCTCCTTCCCTCACTCTTCCCAGCATCAAGTCTTTTCCAAGAATTCAGCTCTTCTCATCAGGATACCAAAGTATTGGAACTCAGCTTCTGCATCTGTCCTTCCAATGAATATTCAGTGTTGACTTCACTTTGGATTGATTGGTATGATTTTCTTGCTGTCAAAGGGACATTCACGAGTCTTCTCCAGCACCACTGTTCAAAAACATTAATTTTTTGGCCCTCAACCTTAAGGTCCAACTCTCTTATCTATACATAATTACAGGAAAAACACAACTTTAACTATACAGACCTTTGAGGCAAGGTGATGTCTCTACTTTTTAATATGCTGTCTAGGTTTGTCATAACTTTCCTTCCAAGGAGAAAGTGTCTTTTAAGTTCATGTCTGCAAGCACTGTCCAGAGTGATTCTAGGGCACCAAAAATGAAGGCAATGGTGGTTACCATTTTTCCCCATCTATTTTCTATGAAATGATGGAACTGAAAACCATAATCTTAATATTTTAATGTTAATTTTAAACCAGCTCTTTTACTCTCCTCTTTCATCTTCATCAAGAAGCTTGTTTATTTTTATGCACTTCCTACAATTTCAGTTCAGTTCAGTCATTCAGTCGTGTCTGAAGCTTTGCAACAACATGGACTGTAGCACACCAGGCCTCCATGTCCATTATCAACTCCCAGAGTTTACTCAAACTCATGTCCACTGAGTCAGTGATGCCATTCAACCATCTCATCCTCTGTTGTCCCCTTCTCCTCACACCTTAAGTCTTTCCTAGAATCAGGTCTCTTCAAATAAGCTCTCCCCCAGACTCATACTTTCACATCAGCTGGCCAAAGTATTGAAGTTTCAGCTTCAGTATCAGTCCTTCCAATGAATATTCAGGACTGATTTCCTTTGGGATGGACTTGTTTGTTTTCCTTGTTGTCTGAGCGAATCTCAGGAGTCTTCTCCAACATCAATTCTTCAGCACCCAACTATCTTTATAATCCAACTCTAACATCCATACAGAACTACTGAGAAAACCATAGTATTTTTAATACGCTATCTAGGTTGGTCATAAATTTTCTTACAAGGTGTAAGCATCTTTTGATTTCACGGCTGCAGTCACCAGCTGCAGTAATTTTGGAGTGCTCAAAAAATAAAGTCTAATACTTTTTCCCAATCTATTTGCTATAAACTGATGGGATGAGATGCCATGATCTTAGTTTTCTGAATGTTGAATTTCAAGCCAACTTTTTCACTCTCCTCTTTCACTTTCATCAAGAGGCTCTTTAGTTTTTCTTCATTTTTTGCCATAAGGATTGTGTCTTCTGCATATCTGAAGTTACTGATATTTCTCCAGGCAATGCTGATTCCAACTTATGCTTCATCCAGTCCAGCATTTCTCACGATGTACTCTGCATATAAGTTAAATAAGCAGGGTGACAATATACAGTCTTTTCATACTCCTTTCCTGATTTGTACCCAGTCTGCTATTCCATGTCCAGTTCTAACTGTTGCTTCTTGACTTGCATACAGATTTCTCAAGAGGCAGATCAAGTGATCTGGTATTTCCATCTCTTTCAGAATTTTCCAGTTTGTTGTAATCTATATAGTTAATGGCTATAACACTTAGTGAAGCAGAAGTATATATTTTTCTGGAACTCTTTTGCTGTTTTCATGATCCAACGGTTAGTGATGATTTGATCTCTGGTTTCTCTGCCTTTTCTAAATACAGCTTGAACATCTGGAAGTTCACGGTTCATGTTCTGTTAAAGCTTGCCTTGGAGGATTTTGTGGATTACTTTGCTAGCATGTGAGATGAGTGCAATTGTGCGGTAGTTTGAGCATTGCCTTTCTTTGGGATTGGGATGAAAACTGAACTTTCCCATTCCTGTGACCACTGCTGAGTTTTACTATTTTGCTGGCATACTGAGTACAGCACTTTCACAGCATCATCTTTCAGGATTTGAAATAGCCCAACTGGAATTCCATCACCTCCACTAACTTTTTCATAGTGATGCTTCCTAAGGGCCATTTGACTTCATATTCCAGAATATCTGGCTCCAGGTTGAGTGATCATACCATCGTGATTATCTGTGTCATGAAGATCTTTTTTGTAGAGTTCTATGTATTCTTCCCACATCTTCTTAATATCTTTTCTTCTGTTACGTCCATACCATTTCTGTCCTTTATTGTGCCCATCTTTACATGAAATGTTCCCTTGGTATCTCTAATTTTCTTGTCGAGATCTCTAGTCTTTCTAACTCTATTGTTTTCCTCTATTTCTTTGCATTGCTCACTGAGGAAGGCTTTCTTATTTCTCCTTGCTGTCTTTGGAACTCTGCATTAAAATGGTTCTATCTTTGTTTTTCTCCTTTGCCATTTGTTTCTCCTCTTTTCACCCCTATTGTAAGGCCTCCTCAGAGAACCATTTTGCTTTTGCATTTGTTTTCTTGGGAATGGTCTTGATCACCACCTCCTGTACAATGTCCCGAACCTCCATCCATAGTTCTTCAGGCACTCTGTGTATCAGATTTAATCATCTCTTGAATCTATCGGTCACTTTGACAGTATAATCATAAGGGGTTTGATTTAGGTCATTGGTTTTCCCAACTTTCTTGAATTTCAGTCTATATTTTGCAATAAGGAGCTGATGATCCTAGCCACAGTCAGCTCTGGTTCTTATTCTGACTGTATACAACTTCTCCATCTTCAACTGCAGAAAATAAAATCAATCTGAGTTTAGTATTGACTATCTGGAGATCCCTATGTGTAGTCATCTCTTGTGTTGTTGGAAGAGAGTGTTTGCTATGACCAGTGTGTTAGTGTTCTTCTGACAAAACTCTGTTAACCTTTGCCCTGCTTCATTTTGTACTCCAAGGCCAAACTTACCTGTTACTCCAGGTATCTTTTGACTTCCTAGTTTTACTTTTAAATCTGATTAAAAAAAAAAAAAGACATCTGTGTGTGTGTGTGTGTGTGTGTGTGTGTGTATTAGTTCTAAACAGTCTTGTAATTCTTCATAGAATCACTCAACTTCCTCCTCTTCAACGTTAGTTGATGGGGCATAGACTTGGATTACTATGATGTTACATGATTTGCCTTGGAAATGAANCTGTTACTCCAGGTATCTTTTGACTTCCTAGTTTTACTTTTAAATCTGATTTAAAAAAAAAAAAAAGACATCTGTGTGTGTGTGTGTGTGTGTGTGTGTGTGTGTGTGTGTGTATTAGTTCTAAACAGTCTTATAATTCTTCATAGAATCACTCAACTTCCTCCTCTTCAACGTTAGTTGATGGGGCATAGACTTGTATTACTATGATGTTACATGATTTGCCTTGGAAATGAAAAAAAAATCACTTTGTCATTTTTAAGACTGCACCCAAGTACTGCGTTTTGGACTCTTTTGTTGACTATGAGAGCTACTCCATTTTTTCTAAGGGAATTTTGCCCATAGTAGTAGATATAGTGGCCATCTGAATTTAATTTTCCCATTCCAGTAAATTTTAGTTCACTGATTCCTAAAATGTCAGTGTTTCCTCTTGCCATCTCCTGTTTGATCACTTACAATTTACCTTGATTCATGGACCAAACATTCCATGTTTCTATGCAATATTATTCTTTACAGTATAGCACTTTACTCTCACCACTAATGCTTAGTCACTCAGTCACGTCCAACTGCTGTGATCCCATGGACTGTAGGATCCACCAGGACCCCCTGCCCATGGAATTTTTCAGGCAAGAATTCTGGAGTGGGTTGCAATTTTCTCCTCCATGGGATCTTCCCCACGTAGGGATCAAACACACATCTCCTGAATCTCCTGTATTTCAGTGGATTTGTCACCTTCTGAAACACTGTGGAAATACTAGACACATTCACAGCTAGGTGTGGTTTCTGCTTTGGTTCAGCCTCTTAATTCTATATGAAGTTATATCTCTGCTCTTCCCCAGTAGCATATTGGACACCTACCTACCTGGAGGGGTCATCTTCCAGTGTCATATGTTTCTACTTTTTTATACGTTATCTTGGGGTTTTCAAGGCAAGAAAACTGAAGTGGTCACAATTCCCTTCTCCAGTGGACCATCTTCTATAAGAACTCTCCATCATTACCCATCCATCTTAGGTGGCCCAAAATGTCAAGGCCCATTGGTTCATCAAGTTACATAAGTCTGTGATCCATGTCATCAGTTTGGTTAGTTTTCTGAGATTGTGTGTTTTGTTCTGGAGCTCATGGTATAGTAGTTATGCTTCTTCTGCCCATCCTCTAATGGATGAGGTTAAGAGGCTTTGCAAGCTTCCTGATGGGAGGGATTGGCTGTGGGAAAAACTGAGATTTGCTCTGGTGGGCAGGGTCATGCTCAGTAAACATTTAATCCATTCTGCTGTTGGATGGGGCTCTACTCACTCCCCATTAATTTATTTGGCCTGAGATAGCCCAGTTCTCCGGTCTTCAGTCTCTATAGTAGGACTACAGGCTCTATTGTAGGCTAAAGGCTACCTACTGCAAGAGGACATATGCCAACTCTCTGTGCCTCCTGAGGCTGATGTGGTCAATGACCCTGTCCCTGCAGCAGGCCACTACTGACCATGTCTCAGCAGAAAACACTTAAAAACTCACAGCAGATCAAACTCCATAAATAATTTAGTCATACTTTTACAAGGGTGTAGGACCTTCATGAAAAGAAACTATAATGATTAAATGCTCTGAAAATCATTGTTTTTTTCTGTCACTACATCATTTCTCATTCTGCAATCACATGAACTGCATCACATCGGGATTCCTTGTCCTTCACTATTTCTCTGAGCTTGCTCTAACTCATATCCACTGAGGTGGTGATCCTATCAAACATCTCATCCTCTGTCACTTTATCCTCCAGTGCTCAAACTTCCCCAACATCAAGGTCTTTTACAATAAGTCAATTCTTTGCATCAGGTGGTCGTTTTGGAGTTTCTGCTTTAGCATCAGTCCTTCTAGTGAATATTCAGGGTTGATTTCTATTAGGAATGACTGGTTTGACCTCCTTGGTGTCCAAGGGACTCTAAAGAGTCTTTTCCAGCATTATGAAAAAAAAAAACAAAAACNGTGATCCTATCAAACCATCTCATTCTCTGTCACTTTATCCTCCAGTGCTCAAACTTCCCCAACATCAAGGTCTTTTACAATAAGTCAACTCTTTGCATCAGGTGGTCGTTTTGGAGTTTCTGCTTCAGCATCAGTCCTTCTAGTGAATATTCAGGGTTGATTTCTATTAGGAATGACTGGTTTGATCTCCTTGGTGTCCAAGGGACTCTAAAGAGTCTTTTCCAGCATTATGGAAAAAAAAAAAAACTCAATTATTTGGCACTCAGTCTTCTTTATGGTCCAGCTCTCATATCCATGCATGACTACAAGAAAAACCATAACTTTGACTGTACAGACCTTTGTCAGAAAAGTGATGTCTCTGCTTTTTAATACACTGTCTAGGTTTGTCATAGATTTACTTCCAAGGATCAAGCATCTTTTAACTTCATGGTGGCAGTCACCATTCACAGTGACTGCAAGAAATTAAAATCTGTCCCTGTTTCCCCTTCTATTTGCCATGAAGTGAGGGACCAGATATCATGATCCTAAGTTTTAGAATGTTCAGTTTTAAGCCAACTTTTTTCAAATTCAGTTTTTAGCCTCATCAAGAGATTCTTNTCTGTCCCTGTTTCCCCTTCTATTTGCCATGAAGTGAGGGACCAGATATCATGATCCTAAGTTTTAGAATGTTCAGTTTTAAGCCAACTTTTTTCAAATTCAATTTTCAGCCTCATCAAGAGATTCTTTAGTTCCTCTCTACTTTTCTGCCATCATCTGCCTATCTGAGGTTGTTATTTCTCCCAGCTATCTTGATTCCATCTTGTGAGTCATCAGCCTTGCATTGCACATGATGTACTCTGTATATAAGTTAAACTAGCAAGGTGATAATATACAGCCTTCATGTACTTCTTTACCAAATTTGAACCAGTACATTGTTCCATGTCTGGTTCTACTTGTCGCATCTTGATCTGCATACAGGTTTCTCAGGAGAAGGTATTCTTATCTTTACAAATATTATATACTTTGTGTGATTCACACTGTCAAAGGCTTTAGCATAGTCAATGAAGCAGAGGTAGATGTATTTATGGATAGCCCTTGCTTTTTCCATGATTCAACAAATGTTGGTAATTTTATATTCAGCAATTACAACTTGATGAACAGAGAATATTTCTATATACTTTTTTCTTTTTTTTTTTTTTGGCAAAAAGTGAGAAAAAGTGTAAATAATATTGAGAGTCACCACCCGTGTTTCACTTTTACTTCAGTGAGTCCATCTAAAATTTCTTTTTTTATGTTTGAGAATATTTTCCATGAAAAAAATAAAATATCTTTNTTTTTTTTTTGGCAAAAAGTGAGAAAAAGTGTAAATAATATTGAGAGTCACCACCCGTGTTTCACTTTTACTTCAGTGAGTCCATCTAAAATTTATTTTTTTATGTTTGAGAATATTTTCTATGAAAAAAATAAAATATCTTTAATAATGTTAAGGAATGTATTCTGGAACTTTATTTCTTTTAAAAATATTTGCTGGTGTTTATAAAATTATTTGCTGGCATTTTTGTCGATTTGCTTTTATTTTACAAATAATATGGTAGATTGTATTATGGTTTCCAGGTATATTCTCTACTTCCTATAAAAGCATTTATTTCAGTTCAGCACCACATTATAACCAGTGTCTCTTTTGGGAGGGATACACTGTCCCTTTAATGATATTTGTAGATGTGTAAAGCATTGGATCAACGGCATTTGGGAAAGTATAAAATATGCTACTTAAGAGCAAAGCTTTTTTAAAAAAAATCACAAATTTGCATTGACTGTCTTGTATTTTTTGTGTTTTTTCTTTTTTTTCCCCCTCTGCCAAGAGAATATACCAAATAGAGATCTTCCTCCAGCCTAGTCTCCAGGAAAAGAAGACCCCAGGGGCATATCTGAACAACCTATGGTTTGTTAAAATAAAACAAGAACAGAACTGAGACATTTGTTGTCAGCATCAAAGAATTTGGAGTTGTTAGTCATCATAGCATTATGGTATTCAATTTTTATCTTAAGCCTCTTAGAATCAGTTAAGATGAACATAAACTAGTACCTTATCTGAACAATGAACAACATGATATTCATCATTTCCTGAATCAAAGTGTTTTCCCATGCCAAGTTTAGATGATAATCTAGCCTGATAAAATATGCTTATAAGCCAATATTGTCACCTTCAGTTTGCTAGTACTAATATTTAGACTGCCCCATCCCTAGAGATTTTTAATCTGAGTCTGTGTGTGTTTTGTTTTTTAATGCTTACAATTAATTATCAGGCTTTCCATATATTCTTCTCTGTCCCATGGAAGTTCACACATTCTAATATCATTCACTAATTAAAAGTTAAAACTAGTATTCTTGAACATTTTTTTGCTTTCATTATACTTATTTTTTCTTAAACTTTTGACAGTTTAAAAGTTTGTGTTAAATGATTTTTAAAACTCTTTGTAAAAAAAAAAAAAAACATGAACCAAGAACTTCCAAATGTACAAACTGGATATACAAAAAGCAGAAGAACCAGAGATCAAATTGCCAACATTTATTGGATCATGGAGAAAGCAATGGAATTCTAGAAAAACATCTACTTTTGCTTCATTGACTATACTAAAGCTCTTAAGTCTATGGATCACAACAAAATATGGAAAATTCTAAAAGATATGGGAATACCAGATCACCTTAGGTATCTCCTGAGAAGCCTGTATGCAGGTCAAGAAGCTATAGTTAGAACCAAAAATGGAAAAACTGACTGAATCAAAATTAGTTAAAGAGTATGAGAAGGCTGTATATTATCACCCTGCTTATTTAACATATTCAGAGTACATTGTGAAATGCTGAGCTGGAAGAATCACAAGCTGCTGTCTAGATGCCTGAGAGAAGTATCAACCACTGGAGCTATTTAGATGATACCACTCTTGATAGAAAGCTGAAGAGGAACTGAAGTGTCTCTTTCTGTAGGTGAAAGAGGAAAGCAAAAAAAGCTGACTTGAAACTCAATAATAAAAAAGCTGAGATCATCTCATCCAGTCCCATCACTTCATGGCAAATAAAGCGCCGGGGCGGGGGTGGGGGGTGTGTGGCAGGAAATGAAATGAATGGCAGATTTTATTTTATTAGGTTCCAAAACACTTGCTCCTTGGAAGGAAAGCTATGCCAAACCTAGACAGCATTTTAAAAAGCAGAAACATCACTTTGCTGACAAAAGTCCATGCAATCAAATCTATGGTTTTTCCATTAGACATGTATGGATAAAAGAATTGGACCATAAAGAAGGCTTAGTGACAAAGAATTGATGTTTTTGAATTGTGATGCTGGAGAAGACTCTTGAGAGTCCCTTGGACATTAAACTAGTCAATCTTAAAGGAAATCAACCCTAAATATTCACTGGAAGGAGTGATGCTGAAGCTCTAATACTAAGGTCCCCTGATGCAAAGAGCTGATTCATTGGAAAAATTAAACATAAAGGAGAAGAGAGTGGCAGAGATGAGATGGTTGGATGACATTACCGATTCAATGGACATGAACTTGGGTGAACTCCAGGAGATGGTAAGGGACAGGGAGACGAAGTGTGCTGCTATTTGTGGTGTTGAAAATAATCTGACATGACTTACTGACTGAGAAACAACATACTCATCTTATTCTCCTCATCTTATATATTCCTTGTCATTTAACTTTCTTTTTCTACTATTTTCTTTAGGTGTTTCTCATGGTATAAAAATATGTATGCTATTGTTTATTCTCCAGTTCTTATTTATTATTGTTTGGAGTGGTATACATTTCATTCATTCTTATAATTTTACCAAGTATATATGTGGTATGAAAAATGTTAACACATGTATTCAATTTTCCACCCTTACTAAAATTCCTTTCATAAGTTGTTTATTCTTTCTTTCAAGGCTCTTTAAATGGCACATTTTCAATGCCAGATCCCCTGAAATTCCAAAATAGAACACTACTCCTCCCTCTTTGCTCTTCCAGAACTTTGCTCATCATGTTAGTATAGTAATCATTATATTTAGCTACATTTGGACATATTTACCTCTTTTCTAAACTGCATTTTACTTTGTAGCATTTTATTCATTATTGAAAACCATCTAGCATATGGCAGGTGCTCAGTCCATTTTTGCTAAATTTAATTGGAATTCAAGAAATTGACATCCATCATATTTATCCTCCCTAAATTATCAGGTATGAGCTGGCTCCAATTGAAACTCAAATGAGTAGAGGGAGTATAACTTTTTTTCAAATTTCTAAGACTTGTATTATTTTTCCTTTCATTAAAGTAAATATGTGAAATGCAATGCATGGGACAAGGCACTCGGGGCTGGTGCACTGGGATGACCCAGAGGGATGGGGTGGGAAAGGAGGTAGGATGGGGGTTCAGGATGAGGAATACATGTACACCCATGGCTGATTCCTGTCAATGTATGGCAAAACCACTACAAAACTGTAAAGTAATTAGCCTCCAATTAAAATGAATAAATTTATAAAAAATAAATATGTGAATTAATATTTAAGAGCAATGTTTCCTTTTTCCTGGATTTCTATTTATATAAACATAAAGCAGATGTCCTGTACTAGAATGCAAATTGTTAGGAAAAGAAGAAGGAAATAGTTCTGTCCATAATCTTAAGAGCATTTAAACTGCAAAGGACTTCTATTACTGATAAAATGCTTCTAATATGTGTACGTGGAGTAAGAATTGGAGAATTCCAGCAAGGAGCTGGAGACTTTACCTTAGCCCTTTCTGGGAATGAAAGTAAGGGGGAGGTGAGCAAGTTGTCCTTGGTAAACAAGTCTCCAGACTTAATTAGAACGGGTTACTATAAAGGACCTCATGCTATGCACTTTTGCAGTAGTCATATTGTATACATATTATGATTTTTTCTCTTTGTGCATTGTTATATCTTACTGTTAATCCTATTTTTTATGTAAAACTTGGTTAAATATTACTTGGCTTGGGAAATGAAAGAAATAAAAATATACAATAAGATACCTGGAAAATAGAGACAGCGGCATCCATCTGGAAAAGACTATTGTAAGATATGATTCATTCATTCAATCAAAAATATTTAATCAAACACCTAATATGAGCCTAATAACACCTAATATAACACCAGGGCTTCCCTGGTGGCTCAGAGGTTAAAGCGTCTGCCTCTAATGCGGGAGACCTGGGTCGGGAAGATCCNGAAACATCACTTTGCTGACAAAAGTCCATGCAATCAAATCTATGGTTTTTCCATTAGACATGTATGGATAAAAGAATTGGACCATAAAGAAGGCTTAGTGACAAAGAATTGATGTTTTTGAATTGTGATGCTGGAGAAGACTCTTGAGAGTCCCTTGCACATTAAACTAGTCAATCTTAAAGGAAATCAACCCTAAATATTCACTGGAAGAAGTGATGCTGAAGCTCTAATACTAAGGTCCCCTGATGCAAAGAGCTGATTCATTGGAAAAATTGAACATAACGGAGAAGAGAGTGGCAGAGATGAGATGGTTGGATGACATTACCGATTCAATGGACATGAACTTGGGTGAACTCCAGGAGATGGTAAGGGACAGGGAGACGAAGTGTGCTGCTATTTGTGGTGTTGAAAATAATCTGACATGACTTACTGACTGAGAAACAACATACTCATCTTATTCTCCTCATCTTATATATTCCTTGTCATTTAACTTTCTTTTTCTACTATTTTCTTTAGGTGTTTCTCATGGTATAAAAATATGTATGCTATTGTTTATTCTCCACTTCTTATTTATTATTGTTTGGAGTGGTATACATTTCATTCATTCTTATAATTTTACCAAGTATATATGTGGTATGAAAAATGTTAACACATGTATTCAATTTTCCACCCTTACTAAAATTCCTTTCATAAGTTGTTTATTCTTTCTTTCAAGGCTCTTTAAATGGCACATTTTCAATGCCAGATCCCCTGAAATTCCAAAATAGAACACTACTCCTCCCTCTTTGCTCTTCCAGAACTTTGCTCATCATGTTAGTATAGTAATCATTATATTTAGCTACATTTGGACATATTTACCTCTTTTCTAAACTGCATTTTACTTTGTAGCATTTTATTCATTATTGAAAACCATCTAGCATATGGCAGGTGCTCAGTCCATTTTTGCTAAATTTAATTGGAATTCAAGAAATTGACATCCATCATATTTATCCTCCCTAAATTATCAGGTATGAGCTGGCTCCAATTGAAACTCAAATGAGTAGAGGGAGTATAACTTTTTTTCAAATTTCTAAGACTTGTATTATTTTTCCTTTCATTAAAGTAAATATGTGAAATGCAATGCATGGGACAAGGCACTCGGGGCTGGTGCACTGGGATCACCCAGAGGGATGGGGTGGGAAAGGAGGTAGGATGGGGGTTCAGGATGAGGAATACATGTACACCCATGGCTGATTCCTGTCAATGTATGGCAAAACCACTACAAAACTGTAAAGTAATTAGCCTCCAATTAAAATGAATAAATTTATAAAAAATAAATATGTGAATTAATATTTAAGAGCAATGTTTCCTTTTTCCTGGATTTCTATTTATATAAACATAAAGCAGATGTCCTGTACTAGAATGCAAATTGTTAGGAAAAGAAGAAGGAAATAGTTCTGTCCATAATCTTAAGAGCATTTAAACTGCAAAGGACTTCTATTACTGATAAAATGCTTCTAATATGTGTACGTGGAGTAAGAATTGGAGAATTCCAGCAAGGAGCTGGAGACTTTACCTTAGCCCTTTCTGGGAATGAAAGTAAGGGGGAGGTGAGCAAGTTGTCCTTGGTAAACAAGTCTCCAGACTTAATTAGAACGGGTTACTATAAAGGACCTCATGCTATGCACTTTTGCAGTAGTCATATTGTATACATATTATGATTTTTTCTCTTTGTGCATTGTTATATCTTACTGTTAATCCTATTTTTTATGTAAAACTTGGTTAAATATTACTTGGCTTGGGAAATGAAAGAAATAAAAATATACAATAAGATACCTGGAAAATAGAGACAGCGGCATCCATCTGGAAAAGACTATTGTAAGATATGATTCATTCATTCAATCAAAAATATTTAATCAAACACCTAATATGAGCCTAATAACACCTAATATAACACCAGGGCTTCCCTGGTGGCTCAGAGGTTAAAGCGTCTGCCTCTAATGCGGGAGACCTGGGTCGGGAAGATCCCCTGGAGAAGGAAATGGCAATCCACTCCAGTATTCTTGCCTGGAGAATCCCATGGATGGAGAAGCCTAGTAGGTTACAGTCCATGGGGTCACAAAGAGTCGGACACGACTGAGAGACTTCACCTCACCTCACCTAATATGAGCCAGACAGTGGAGACAGGGCAGTGAACGAAACAGACATGATTCCTTTTTATAGTCTATTCAATCAAATTAAACATATATTTTATGTTTAAACATTTTAAACGTGTTTAAATTAAAAATTAAATGTATTGTATCAATATTTAACCTTTTTCCAATTTTGAAAATTTTATTTGACTAATTGAACTCATAAGCAAGCATACTGCTGTGCTGCTACTGGGATTGCTATAACTTTAATACAGAAATTGTCATAAAATATAGAATTGAATTTTAAAGTAAGACAACTTGCCAAACTCCTGTAACCATAGATTCATCCTCCATTTAGAATAAATAACTATCAAGTAAATTGATATACTTCTTTTTGGGATCAGCATTTATATTAAAGATATTCTCATCATGGTTATAGCAAGCATCTGCTGATTTTACAGTTAACTATGATCATCTGTCCAAGCCCTCAATTTGCCTCCCTTCAGAAATTAGGTAGCTAGACATTTACCAACACTCAGCAAATATGAAAACTAGCTTTTAAAATGAAAGAATAGAATTTAAAAGATAAATTTCTGTGAAGATAAGTGAGAAATTTTTCATGAATTTTATCAAAGAAGGAGATAGAGAAAGACGATAAGAGAGGGAGGTAGAATGAACAACATTAAATACAACTGCAAAAGTGTAATTTGAAATCTAAGGAAACCATTGCAAATCAAAATAAAGGGAAAAAAAAGTTCACTGTTGTTTAGTATGCATTCCTCATGTATAAAATTCCCAAATGTGAAAGCTAGCATTATTAGTTTACCAAAAATGTACTAACCCCACACTTATGACTGCTCCTCTATTCCATGGGCAATACAAATGTAATTCAATGGAATTACTCATTGCCATGTTTTTAATCTTAATCCCTGATAGAATATTTCTATCTTGAGCTCCATGTTTACCACTGTCTGACTCATCACCATGTTGAAACTTCAAGTTCTTTCCAACTTAATTAAAATGAAAGCAGTGAAGAAAGTTTTATAAACTCCATGAAATTACTGTTTCAACAACTGATATTTTGCCCTATGTAACAAAAATTTAAAAATGGAGATAATCTACAGGGACAGAATGACTCAGGAGTGTACCTCTCACTTCTGTGTCAGTAGTTAAAATCCAGTGCAAACCTGTAGTGGCTAAATCTGTTTCCATTTGGTGTTTCACAGAAGCAGGTAAGGAAATGAGGGCAAGGGACTTTGTAAGGTCTGATAATCCTCATTGACTGGTAAATATCCTGGTGGCCCCTGAAAGGATGGGTGATGCAGAAGATATAAAAGGGAGACTGATGAGGAACAGAATAGCCTTCTTCCCGGGGTTCTTCCTTCCAGATAAGGAGGAATACTTTCTATGTGTTTTTTTGTTTTGTTTTGTTTTTTAAACCTGATAAAGGAATTGTCTCTAATATTTTTTCACATGGTTAAATGATGTTTTGTACTCTGAACAAGGGAAAATATTTTAGAATTTCATTGAGGTACAGTTCAAATGATGAGAGTCAATAAACACTGATGGATGTTAATTGTGTTTACATTATCCACAGTCAATAAAACAGAGTTAACAGTGAAGTTAATGTATGAATGCATTCTGTACATCTAAAGTATCATTATAAGTAGGGCATCTCTAAAATTAAGTGTATAATTCAGAGCTGTCCTCCTACATTTATCAGTTCAGTCGCTCACTTGTCTCCAACCCTTTGTGAACCCATGGATTGCAGCATGCCAGGTTGCCTGTCCATTACCAAACTCATGTCAATCAAGATGGTGGTGCTATCAGACCATCTCATCCTCTGTCATCCCCTTCCCCTCCAACTTTCAATCTTTCTCAGCATCAGGGTCTTTTTCAATGAGTCAGTTCCTTGTATCAAGTGGCCAAAGTATTGGAGCTTCGGCTTCAGCATTACTCCTTCCAATGAATATTCAGGACTGATTTCCTTTAGAATTTATTGGTTGAATCTCTTTGCAGTCCAAAGGACAAGCAAAAGTCTTCTCCAACACCACAGTTCAAAAGTATTAGTTCTTCATCTCTCTGCTTTCTCTATGGTCCAACTCTCCACCATACACGACTACTGGAAACACCAAACTTTTGACTATAAGGACCGCTGTTGGCAAAGTGATGTCTCTGCTTTTTAATATGCTGTCTAGGTTGATCACAACTTTTCTTTCAAGGAGCAAAAGTAATTTAATTTCATGGCTGCAGTCACCATCTACAGTGATTTGGGAGCCCAAGAAAATAAAGTCTGCCACTGTTTGCATTGTTCCCCCATATATTTGCCACAAACTGATGAGACCAGATGCCATGTTCTTAGCATTTTGAATGCTGAGTTTTAAGCAAACTTTTTCTCTCTTCTTTCACTTTCATCAACAGGCTTTTCAGTTCCTCTTATTTTCTGCCATAGGATAGTGTCATCTGCATATCTGAGGTTATTGATATTCCTCCCAGCAATCTTGATTCGAGCTTGTGCTTCATCCAGCCTGTCATTTCCCATGATGTACTCTGCATAGAAGTTAAATAAGTAGGGTGATGGTATACATCCTTGTACTCCTTTCCCATTTTGGAATCAGTCTTGTTCCATGTCTGGTTCTAACTCTTGCTTCTTGACCTGCATACAGATCTCTCAGGAGGCAGGTCAGGTGGTCTGGTAGTCCCATCTCTTAAAGAATTTTCCATAGTTTATTGTGATCTACACAGTCAAAGGCTTTGGTGTAGTCCATAATATAGAAACAGATTTTTTTTTTTCTGGAATTCTCTTGCTTTTTTGATGATCCAACAGATGTTGGCAATTTGATCTCTGGTTCCTCCGCCTTTACTAAATCTAATTTAAACATCTGGAAGTTCATGATTCACATACTGTTGAAGACTAACTTGTAGAATTTGGGCATTGCTTTACTAGCATGAGAGGTGAGTGCAATTGTTTGATATTTGGGACATTCTTTGGCATTGCCTTTCTTTGGGATTGGAATAAAAAAATGTCCTTTTCCAGTCCTGTGGCCACTGTTGAGTTTTCCAAACGTGTGGCATATCGAGTGCAACATTTTAACAGCATCATCTTTTAGAATTTGAAATAGCTCTACTGGAATTCATCACTTCCCTTGGCTTTGTTCATAGCAATGCTTCCTAAGGCCTACTTAACTTCACATTCCAGAAGTCTAGATCTATGTGAGTGATCATACCATCGTGGTTATCTGGATCATGAAGATATTTTTGTATATTTCTTCTGTATGTTCTTGCCTTCAGACTTGCATTTCCCTTAGTTATCTCATGATACTATTCTATTAAACCACAGTCTAAAATATTATCTTTTCTTCTTTTTCTCTCATTTGTAGTTCCTATGTCATTATTTTCTCACATTTTTTGTCACCTATGGGTTCATATCTAAATCTAATGCTTGGTATAGATAGATAAGATAGATAGAAATAGACATAAATAATTGTTTCAATCAGAAAATGTTGCTACATACAAGTGCATTTCACCAGTATCCTATAGAAGTAACATGGAGATTTTCTTTCCAGCTTGTCATTGTAATTCAGACAGTCTTGCTCTTAGTCTTCGTCTTAATCGCTAAACTTTATAGAAGTAGTTAAGTTCTCATTAAAGTAAATATTTTTATCTACTCTGTTGCTAGGCTCTTTCCCTCTGACTGCCATGCCTGCCTTGGTGATCCCACATCATATGCTCTACTCAGGGGAATCTCTCTTGTATGTTTCTCCAGACAGACTCTGAGCTCTTATCCTCTCTTTGAATATGTACAACAACATACTCTCAGATAGTATTTGACAAATTGATCTACTTAAAAATATTTTTGCCTTAGGATAGATATTAATTCTTGCCCATGTCCCCATTAAATACAATTTGACAGGCAAAAAGACTATTCTTTTACATGTCTTTAATTTTTTGTATGAAAAATATCAAGAAACAGATTTATAGAATGTAATGCTGTTTATGACAGAATGTGGTCCATTGGAGAAGGGAATGGCAAACCACTTCTGTAAACTTGCCTTGAGAACCCCATGAACAGTATGAAAAGGCAAAATGATAGGATACTGAAAGAGGAATTCCCCAGGTCAGTAGGTGCCCAATATGCTACTGGAGATCAGTGGAGAAATAACTCCAGAAAGAATGAAGGGATGGATCCAAAGCAAAAAGAATACCCAGCTGTGGATGTGACTGGTNCAGAAATGGTATGGACCTAACAGAAGCAGAAGAGATTAAGAAGAGGTGGCAAGAATACACGGAAGAACTGTACAAAAAAAGATCTTCACAACCAGATAATCATGATAGTGTGCTCACTCATCAAGAGCCAGATCCAGGAATGTGAAGTCAAGTGGGCCTTAGGAAGCATCACTACAAACAAATCTAGTGGAGGTGATGGTATTCAAGTTGAGTTATTTCAAATCCTGAAAGATGATGCTGTGAAAGTGCTACACTCATGATGTCAGCAAATTTGGAAAACTCAGCAGTGGCCACAGGACAGGAAAATGTCAGTTTTCGTTCCAATCCCAAAGAAAGGCAATGCCAAAGAATGCTCAAACTACCGCATAATTGCTCTCATCTCACATGCTAGTAAAGTAATGCTCAAAATTCTCCAAGCCAGGCTTCAGCAATACAGGAACCGTGAACTTCCAGATGTTCAAGCTAGTTTTAGAAAAGGCAGAGGAACCAGAGATCAAATTGCCAACATCCGCTGGATCATGAAAAGAGCAACAGAGTTCCAGAAAAATATCTACCTCTGCTTTATTGACAATGCCAAAGCCTTTGACTCTTTGGATCACAGTAAACTGTGGGACATTTTTCAAAAGATGGGAATACCAGAGGACCTGACCTGCCTCTTGAGAAATCTGTATGCAGGTCAGGAAGCAACAGTTAGAACTGGACATGGAACAGATTGATTCCAAATAGAAAAAGCAGTACGTCAAGGCTGTATATTGTCACTCTGCTTATTTAACTTCTATGCAGAGAATACATCATGAGAAATGCTGGACTGGAAGAAACCCAGGGTGGAATCAAGATTGCTGGGAGAAATATTAATAACCTCATATATGCAGATGACATCACCCTTATGGCAGAAAGTGAAGAGGAACAAAAAAGCCTCCTGAGGAATGTGATAGAGGAGTGTGAAAAAGTTGGCTTAAAGCTCAACATTCAGAAAACGAAGATCATGGCATCCGGTCCCATCACCTCACTGGAAATAGATGGGGAAACAGTGGAAACAGTGTCAGACTTTATTTTGGGGGGGCTCCAAAATCACTGCAGATGGTGACTGCAGCCATGAAATCAAGACGCTTACTCCTTGGAAGAAAAGTTCTGACCAACCTAGATAGCATATTTAAAAGAAGAGACATTACTTTGCCGACTAAGGTCCGTCTAGTCAAGGCTATGGCTTTTCTAGTAGTCATGTATGGATATGAGAGTTGGACTGTGAAGAAGGCTGAGCACCAAAGAATTGATGCTTTTCAACTGTGGTGTTGGAGAAAACTCTTGAGAGTCCCTTGGACTGCAAGGAGATCCAACCAGTTCATTCTGAATGAAATCAGCCCTGGGATTTCTTTGGAAGGAATGATGCTAAAGCTGAAACTCCAGTACTTTGGTCACCTCATGCGAAATGTTGACTCATTGGAAAAAAACTTTGATGTTGGGAGGAATTGGGGACAGGTGGAGAAGGGGACGACAGAGGATGAGATGGCTGGATGGCATCACTGGCTTGATGGATTTGAATTTGAGTGAACTCCGGGAGTTGCTGATGGACAGTGAGGCCTGGCGTGCTGCGATTCATGGAATAACAAAGAGTCAGACAAGACTGAGCAACTGAATTGAACTGAACTGATAGCAAGTGATCAATCTTTCCTCTAAAATGAAAGTAGATTGTGTAAAAGTGTAACTCTGAAAACTATTTTTTATGCTATTTTGTAAAGGAAATGGTAAAGTCAAAACATTTTAACATTTTAAGACATTTGTTTCATATTACCAGTTTTCTTTCTAAGGTAGTATATATATCCTCTGCCCTAATGATTTTATTAGAATGTTATTCTTACCATAGCAATAAGCTCAAAACTGAGCCTTATTTTTTAATTTCTTCCAATTTATGAGATAACAATGAAGTATTATTTTAATAAGCTAATACAATTTCTTAATAATATGAAGAAAACTTTTAAGGTTATGTTGAACAATATATGACAGCCACTAGCCATAAGATCATATAATTTACATTATGTGAAGTTAAGAATTCAGTTATTCACTAGCACTAGTCATATCTAAACCACTCAATAATCACATGTGCCTACTGGATACTGTATCAGAGAGGGTTGATATAGAATATTTCCATCATCACAGGAAGTTCTATTAGACAATGGCATTATATATATATATTCTTGGAAAGTTCTAATCTACCATTCTTTTGATCAGCTCCTAATGTTAGTGTGTGTGTGTGTGTGTGTGTGTGTGCATGCATGTGTGTGCAAATATGCTCTTAAATGGGTGTTTTCACATTGTAAGAGTAATAGTAAATAAAAACAAATTTCCTAAATAAGACTCCATTTTAATTAAGATGTAAAAGCCCTATTTTAAAATAAAAATTCCCACTGACTATTTTCACAAGATAGAGTATAATATTTTGCTTCCTTCAAATACGACTACATTTTAGTTTGTTGTGTTGGAAGGTCTATGGTAGCTTTGGTTAGAAAAT
>SJYW01029310.1:181189-192782 GCA_006410735.1 Raphicerus campestris
AACATTTCATGCAAAGATGGGCTCGATAAAGGACAGAAATGGTATGGACCTAACAGAAGCAGAAGAGATTAAGAAGAGGTGGCAAGAATACACGGAAGAACTGTACAAAAAAAGATCTTCACAACCGGATAATCATGATAGTGTGCTCACTCATCAAGAGCCAGATCCAGGAATGTGAAGTCAAGTGGGCCTTAGGAAGCATCACTACAAACAAATCTAGTGGAGGTGATGGTATTCAAGTTGAGTTATTTCAAATCCTGAAAGATGATGCTGTGAAAGTGCTACACTCAAGATGTCAGCAAAATTGGAAAACTCAGCAGTGGCCACAGGACAGGAAAATGTCAGTTTTCGTTCCAATCCCAAAGAAAGGCAATGCCAAAGAATGCTCAAACTACCGCATAATTGCTCTCATCTCACATGCTAGTAAAGTAATGCTCAAAATTCTCCAAGCCAGGCTTCAGCAATACAGGAACCGTGAACTTCCAGATGTTCAAGCTAGTTTTAGAAAAGGCAGAGGAACCAGAGATCAAATTGCCAATATCCGCTGGATCATGAAAAGAGCAACAGAGTTCCAGAAAAATATCTACCTCTGCTTTATTGACAATGCCAAAGCCTTTGACTCTTTGGATCACAGTAAACTGTGGGAAATTTTTCAAAAGATGGGAATACCAGAGGACCTGACCTGCCTCTTGAGAAATCTGTATGCAGGTCAGGAAGCAACAGTTAGAACTGGACATGGAACAGATTGATTCCAAATAGAAAAAGCAGTACGTCAAGGCTGTATATTGTCACTCTGCTTATTTAACTTCTATGCAGAGAATACATCATGAGAAATGCTGGACTGGAAGAAACCCAGGGTGGAATCAAGATTGCTGGGAGAAATATTAATAACCTCATATATGCAGATGACATCACCCTTATGGCAGAAAGTGAAGAGGAACAAAAAAGCCTCCTGAGGAATGTGATAGAGGAGTGTGAAAAAGTTGGCTTAAAGCTCAACATTCAGAAAACGAAGATCATGGCATCCGGTCCCATCACCTCACTGGAAATAGATGGGGAAACAGTGGAAACAGTGTCAGACTTTATTTTGGGGGGGCTCCAAAATCACTGCAGATGGTGACTGCAGCCATGAAATCAAGACGCTTACTCCTTGGAAGAAAAGTTCTGACCAACCTAGATAGCATATTTAAAAGAAGAGACATTACTTTGCCGACTAAGGTCCGTCTAGTCAAGGCTATGGCTTTTCTAGTAGTCATGTATGGATATGAGAGTTGGACTGTGAAGAAGGCTGAGCACCAAAGAATTGATGCTTTTCAACTGTGGTGTTGGAGAAAACTCTTGAGAGTCCCTTGGACTGCAAGGAGATCCAACCAGTTCATTCTGAATGAAATCAGCCCTGGGATTTCTTTGGAAGGAATGATGCTAAAGCTGAAACTCCAGTACTTTGGTCACCTCATGCGAAATGTTGACTCATTGGAAAAAAACTTTGATGTTGGGAGGAATTGGGGACAGGTGGAGAAGGGGACGACAGAGGATGAGATGGCTGGATGGCATCACTGGCTTGATGGATTTGAATTTGAGTGAACTCCGGGAGTTGCTGATGGACAGTGAGGCCTGGCGTGCTGCGATTCATGGAATAACAAAGAGTCAGACAAGACTGAGCAACTGAATTGAACTGAACTGATAGCAAGTGATCAATCTTTCCTCTAAAATGAAAGTAGATTGTGTAAAAGTGTAACTCTGAAAACTATTTTTTATGCTATTTTGTAAAGGAAATGGTAAAGTCAAAACATTTTAACATTTTAAGACATTTGTTTCATATTACCAGTTTTCTTTCTAATGTAGTATATATATCCTCTGCCCTAATGATTTTATTAGAATGTTATTCTTACCATAGCAATAAGCTCAAAACTGAGCCTTATTTTTTAATTTCTTCCAATTTATGAGATAACAATGAAGTGTTATTTTAATAAGCTAATACAATTTCTTAATAATATGAAGAAAATTTTTAAGGTTATGTTGAACAATATATGACAGCCACTAGCCATAAGATCATATAATTTACATTATGTGAAGTTAAGAATTCAGTTATTCACTAGCACTAGTCATATCTAAACCACTCAATAATCACATGTGCCTACTGGATACTGTATCAGAGAGGGTTGATATAGAATATTTCCATCATCACAGAAAGTTCTATTAGACAATGGCATTATATATATATATTCTTGGAAAGTTCTAATCTACCATTCTTTTGATCAGCTCCTAATGTTAATGTGTGTGTGTGTGTGTGTGTGTGTGCATGCATGTGTGTGCAAATATGCTCTTAAATGGGTGTTTTCACATTGTAAGAGTAATAGTAAATAAAAACAGATTTCCTAAATAAGACTCCATTTTAATTAAGATGTAAAAGCCCTATTTTAAAATAAAAATTCCCACTGACTATTTTCACAAGATAGAGTATAATATTTTGCTTCCTTCAAATACGACTACATTTTAGTTTGTTGTGTTGGAAGGTCTATGGTAGCTTTGGTTAGAAAATAATCCAGGGAATAACTTCTAAATGTCATTAACTGCATGAAAATGACACTCATCATTTTGTGTTTAAAAAGCAAAATGTTTTTGGAGTCTCGATTTTTTCAACTACTATACAGTTTGTTGTTTTGATTATCCAGTAAAGATCCATTCTTTTCCTGCATGTCTCTTTTGCAGCCTAGATTTTTTATTTATATGCATAATAGAATTTATAGGACTTTGAAAAGTTAGAAGCTCAAAGTAAAGTTGCAAGGATTGTTGTTTATAATTTAGTCCTGAAGCAAAGCCATGTTGCACATTTATATTATTTTGCTCAGTAAAAATCTATGACTTTGTTTAAACAGAAGTGTAAATACACAAAAGTTTACTATCCTCCTTTGCAGACAATCTATTGAAAGCCTCTTTTTGACTTGCATAGTTGATTTATGCTTAGGGAAGATATACTTCCACAGTGAAATCCTCCAGAGAGTAACAATAATAACTGCCTCAGGGTTTTCCTGGCTCCATTTCAGCACTTCACCATTTGAGGAGACATATGAAGATCAGTTTAGCGGATTTTGGAGGTGATTATCATGGAGGTTATTCTTGTTAGCAGATAATTTTTTTGTTTTGAAGCTTCCACATAAATGTAAAACAGAAAATATGTTCTCAGAAGAGACAAATATATATTTCAGTTTTCCTCGCCAACAGTTGAAATGACTACAAGCTGAGTCTGAGGATATCCAGTCACAGTATGAAGGGTGAATTTTAAACTGAGTGTACATTAATAGCATATATAGTTCTTTTCAATCTATGCAATAAATTATCTTCTTTCAAGACAAATATAAGAACAAGCTGTAATGTGACTACTTGATAATTTAATTCTCCTTTAATGTGTCCTTGAAACTTGTAACAAAGCAATACAATGTTTTAGAATGATTCAACACATGAAGATCCAACCTAAAGAAGATCCAACCAGTCAATCCTAAAGGAAATCAGTCTTGAATATACACGAGAAGGACTGATGCTGAAGCTGAAGTTCCAATATTCTGGCCACCTGATGAGAAGAAGTGACACATTTGAAAAAATCCTGATGCTGGGAAAGATTGAAGGCGGGAGGAGAAAGGAACAATGGATGATGAGATGGTTGGATGGTATCACCGACTCAATGGACATGAGTTTGAGTAAGCTCTGGAAGTTGGTGATGGACAGGGAAGCCTGGCGTGCTGGAGACCGTGGGGTTGCAAAGAGTCAGACACAACTGAGTAAGTGAACTGAACCGAACACATGAAGTAAAAAGTACTTCAAGATTCTAATAGGTTTTCAAAATTACAAAAACATTCATTCTTAAACATTTTTAAGTTAATGTGCTTTATTAATACTTCCTTTGTGTTTGAAAGTAACATCATGTAATGTGCTGATGCCTTTAGCCTTTAAAATTCTAATACAGACCATGAACTTTATTGTTACGTCGTAGGTTAAACACTTCACTGAAGATAATTAATCACCACAGAATTATTACAATCTTCCCATGAATTTAAGTAGAATTTTCAAAATATAAGAATATGGTGATTACTTTGATCTTATCCTTCTATATAGATTTTATTAGATAAAGCATTGTCTTTCTCAATTTTGACTCTGGCCATAGAAGAAAAAAATATATTTAAACAATATAGAAAAATATAGAATTGAAATTGTTTTACATGTTTACAAAATATCCATGTATGCTGAATCACAGCTTTTGCAAGTTTCTTTTATTTGATTATTTTCTCTAAGCAGGGATTCTTGACTGGGGCATTTTATCCTCCATGGAATATTTGGCAATGTCTGGAGAAATATTTAGTTTTTACATCTAGGAGGGTGACTACAACCAGTATCTCTGGGCAGAGGCAAGAATGGGGCTAAAAATTCCCACAACGATTTATGTAGTCTATAATATTGAGAATCTCCTCTCCAAAGCATATGTAAAGATCTACAAACTACCAAAATTTGATAAGTAAACACGAAAAATAATGTACAGAAAAAATTTTTAGAACTTCAAAGTCTTAGGAAGATGGGCAATCTGCTCTGACTGGTTTATATATACACACACACAACCATTACAAGTATACAAGATACATATGTATGCATATGTGTTTATTCGTGTGTGTATATAGAGAGTTGAACACACATATGCCAACTGGTGCTTAAATATTATTTGTCTCTGAATAATGCTTTGGAAGAATTGTTCTTTTTTTTCAGTTACTAAATTGCTGTCTAGTCTAGATTCTTTAAGTATTAAGTGATTAGAGCCACAGTTTTGAGTAGACATGAACTTTCTCCTCCTAGTTGTTACTGCAGCTATATAGAAATATGGTTTTTCTAGTGTGAGGCTTGTGTTTAGAAAACCATATATTTTTGTGACTGTTAGATCTCTGGTTTGTTGATATTCAGCCTCTAGAACAGATCCATCTCCTAAATTAGATGTTTTTCAACTTCAAGATGAAATATTATGTTCAATCATTTATTTATTAAAATATAATTGTTGCTCTTGCTATAACTCAATATATGTTCAGTATAATTGTGACTAAGTGACTGAGCTATCATAATTTTGGAGAGGGAGGGGAATTATGACCCCTATTTTCCTCTATACTCAAATCCTTACCTGTATATTGAAAAGAAGCAAAACTCCATAGTTCCGTTCCTACACCTGGAAGGATGTGAATATATCCTGAACACTAGCAAGCCAGTCAAACAAAATTTCCTAATTTATTTTGATTTCTATCTTGAAGAATCTCTGAAAACTCTCTTACTACTAGGTAGCACTTAGGCACCTGGTGAGAAATTTAAGGATACTCTTCTCCCATTTATAAGGGCAAAATAAATTACTGCTTATTTTCTAAATCATTTAGCTGCTGAAGATCTCCTGCAGTATATGAAATAAAAAGGGGATACATAGAGTATATCAGAGAACTTGACATTCATATTGCAGAATGTTTGTGTGTGTCGTTACTGTGTCTAAAGTGTGGATCATATTTACTATGTAATAGGCTATCAGTGTAATCTATTTCAACAACTGTGAAGCCAGTCTCTACTTGGCATCAACTTATATGACTGTCATTTGGAGTAAACTCACCTTCCCATGTTTGCTTGTTTGTTTGTTTGTTTTACAAAGTCTCACTAACACAATAATCGGAGACGCTAGATTTTATTCAACATAAACATTTAAATTGTGAGTTTTCACTGAAAAAAAAATCCAATATTTGTCTGATAAAATAACCAAAATTTAGTCTAAAAGCAGAGGTGAAAAGCACTATTATAATTTTATTTTGGGGGAAACCAAAAAGTGTCATGTTTGTTAAAATTATGGGCAAATACAAACACCAAAATTCAGTTGCAAATGATTATTTTGATTATATTTTTATAGTATTTTTATTGTCATTAAAATGGAAAGACAAACTAAAAATATGATGAATCCTCAGAACTCACACATTTTGACATAGGCAATATTTAGAGAAGTAATATATTGGGCTTTCCAGGGTGCTCAGGGGTAAAGAATCTGCCTGCCAGGTTTCAATCCCTGGGTTGGGAAGATCTCCTGGAAGAGGAAGTGGCAACCAACTCCAGTATTCTTGCCTGAAAACCCCCATGGATGGAGGAACCTAGTGGGCTACTGTCCATGGGGGTCACAAAGAGTTGGAAATGAGTAAGCATGTCCAGACATAGATTCTGGAGGCAGTCTTCAAAGGATACTCACCAAAGGATTGTAACTGGCAGAAGCGATCTCCAGTCTGGGTATTTCAGGGAAAAGTACATGCACGATTCAATGGTGTAGAGATGAAGAAAATCATCATAATTTGTTGAAGTGTTATTAGGAGATTAAATTCAAACAAAGACTGGCAAGAATTGGGAGTACTTTCAATGCTGAAGTGAAATTTGAAAGCCATTCAGTTGTGCCCATCTCTTTGTGAACCCATGGACAAATCAGTCCATGGAATTCTCCAGGCCAGAATACTGGATTGGGTAACCTTTCCCTTCTCCCGAAGATCTTCCCAAGCCAGGGATTAAANTCTTTTCACCTTGCTTATAGTTTCCTTTGTTGTGCAGAGCTTTTAATTTTAATTAGGTCCCATGAAAATGAGTACAGTATCCAAAGAAATTTATAGATTCAATGCAATCAATGGTATCAAGCTCATTGGTATCAAGATCATTGGTATCAAGCTACCAATGGTATTTTTCACAGACCTAGAACAAATAATTTCACAATTTGTATGGAAATACAAAAAAACTCAAATAGACAAAGCAATCTTGAGAAAGAACAATGAAACTGGAGGAATCAACCTGCCTGACTTCAGGCTCTACTACAAAGCCACAGTCATGAAAACAGTATGGTACTGTCACAAAACAGAAGTATAGATAGAGGGAACAAAATTAAAAGCCCAGTGATAAATTCACTTCACCTATGGACACTTTATTTTTGACAAAAGAAGCAAGAATATACAATGGATTAAAGACAATCTCTTTAACAAGTGGTGCTGGGAAAACTGGTCAACCACTTGTAAAAGAATGAAACTAAAATACTTTCTAACACCATACACAAAAATAAACTCAAAATGGATTAAAGATCTAAATGTAAGACCAGAAATTATAAAACTCCTAGAAGAGACCATAGGCAAAACACTCTCCGACATACATCAAAGGAGGATTCGCTATGACCCACCTCCAAGAATATTGGAAATAAAAGCAAAAATAAACAAATGGGACCTAATTAAACTTAAAAGCTTCTGCAGTGTATACTTTTAAAAGTATGTACATCTTTAATATTCAGTAATACAATTAGCAGGAGAAAATAAGATAAAAATCAATGGCTTAATCAGGGTTTTTTAAAAAAATGAGTTGTGGATATGAGCAGAAGATGTAATTTAAAAAGCAGCATGTCAATATATGGCAAAACCAATACAGTATTGTTAAGTAGAATAAAGTAAAAATAAAATTTAAAAAAAAGGCAGCTAAATGAGATTTGCATGGACAAGTAGGTGAACAGTGTTTTCTCAAAATCACAGGTACATTTTGAAGAGACGGTTAAAAAAAAAAAAAGGCAAATGTTTTGGATAGCAGGGGAAGTAGAAAAGCAATGACTTTTAAGACTACAAATTGTTGGTCCCTCTTCCTAGGGTTTCAGATTCAGAGAGTATGGATGGGCTGATGTGCGACTCTAAAAATGACTTTCAATTCTAGCTGTTTACCAGAGTTAGAATAGATTTTAAGAACACTAATGTCTGGGCACTATGTCAGACTTTTCTCTACAGATAAACCAGAGTTTTGGTGTTTTTTGTTTTGTTTTGTTTTGTTTTGTATCTTCCCGTTATTCTGAAAACCAGAAATTGTGTATTCTCATAGTAAAGAAAACTTCATGGCACTGGCACAGGTCATTAAACAAGGACCATCTGTAGGTATCTGCTGGAGGAAAGAGGGCTAGAGATACACTGAAGTTCTTTAATAATTTCAGCATGATTCGACTCCTATTACCCATTGCAATATCATATATAGGACTGGATCTTTAAAGTAGCTACAGTCCCATGGAACTTTCTGCATCGATGAAAATCTTCCACGTCTGTGCTCTGCAAGTGCTATAGCCACTAGCCACATGAAGATCTTAAGCACTTGAAATGTGACTAGTGCAAGTGAGGAAATTAATTTTTAATTTTGCTTTATTTTAATTGATTTAGATAGCCATGCATGGCTCGTAATTATATCACACCATGTAGATTTAAAATTTCAGTCAATAAATTAGCCACCATTTACCTTCCAAGGGAAGAATTTGAAAATAACCAGAAACCTAGTTGCCCTGATGTACTACTATCTAGACAGATAAAATACAGAAAATTTGTTTCACTGCAAATTAACGTCCAGAACAGAAACTAAATAATCTCCTTGACTTGAATTATTTGATTGTTCTGATATGTGTGCACAGTGCAACTGTGGTGTCTTTGTTTTTCCTACATTGACTTTTTCCCTCAAATGATTCTGAAAGAGCACCCTCCCTCCTCCAGCATGATTCCTAAGAGACAAGAAACTTTTCTAATCCAGTTCATTTTTCTAACAAAATTTGAAACTATGTTCCCTTCCTGCTTAACTGACAGATATTGTGGTTCTCAAATTTTGTTTTCTCCAACTGGATTTGAAAGAGTGCACAATTCTTATCTTCTTATGTAAGTTCCTATACTACTGAAACAAACTCCTAAGTAATTTCCCCCTAAATTAGAACCAGCATCTTTCATAACATTCATGGCTTAATTCCATGAAATACATGGGTGAATATTTCTCTATAACTAGTATTCTTGTAGAGATACAACTAATATTTCTAAAATGATAGAATATAACTGCTATTCTAAATTTTTAAATAATATATTCTAATGTCACAAAATTAAATATTATAAAAATAAGTGATCAGTTTTCCACTCCCATTGTTATGTCTGATACAACTAGTGCAGCTCAACAAAATTAATTTTATTTGTATCATTCTTGAATTTTAAATGTTTAATATCTAAATATATGCAGAGGAAATTTTATATGCTAATTGCACTTTATAGTTATCAGCATATATAGAAAAAATTTCAAAATAGCAATACAACTTCTATTGGAATTATATTGACTCTCTAGATAAAGTTGGGGAAAATTGACACTGTAATACTATTGAAATTTTCAACATATAAATACAGGATCTTTCTACACTTATGAAGATCTTATTTTAATTTCCCTTAGATATCTTTCATCATTTCCATTGTGGAGGTTTTCCACATCTTTGTTCAAAGTTTTTCCAATAAATTTATTATTTTAACATAATTATATGCTTCATTTGGGGCTTCCCTCAGAGCTCAGTCAGTAAAAAAAAAAGTCCACCTGCAATTCTGGAGGCCTGTTTTCAATTCCTGGGTTTGGAAGATGTCCTGGAGAAGGAAATGGCAACCCACTCCAGTTTTCTTGCCTGGAAATCTGATGGACAGAGGAAACCAGTGCACTCCTGCCCATGGGGTCGCAAGAATAGGACACAATTGAGCAACTAAACCACCACCATGATTTGTTTACTTTTAGTTTGTGATATATAATTGTAGGTCACGTAATCTGCTCACTGACCAAGTTGTAAGTGTACAGTACAGTATTGTTAACTATACCTGTGTTGTTGTGCAGCAGAGCTCTAGAATTTTTTCATCTTGCCTGAGTGAAAGCCTATGCTTATTTGCACAGCAACTTCTGTTAGCCTGTCCCCACAAGCCCTAGCAACCACCATTCTACTTTTGTGTCTATAATTTTGACTAATTTAGATATCTCATATAAGTGGAATCATATTTGTCCCTCTGTAACTAGTTTACTTCATTTAGCATAATGTCCTCAAGATTCACCCATGTAGTAGTATATGGTAGGACTCCCTCATTTTTAAAGCAAAATAATATTTGATTTTATGTGTATTTTATCTATATAACATATTTTCTTTATTCATTCATATGTTGAAGTACATATAGATTGTTTCCACCTCTTGGTTCTTGTGAACAATGATGCAATAAACATAGGGATCATATCTTATTCTTTTAGATAAATACTCAACAATGGGATTGCTGACTCTGTTTGATAGTTCCATTTTTAATTTTGTTGGGAATCTCCATCAGTTCAGTTCAGTTGCTCAGTTGTGTCCAATTCTGAAATCCCATGGACTGCAGCATGCCAGGCTTCCCTGTCTGTCACCAACTGTCAGAGCTTCCTCAAACTCATGTCCATTGAGTCAGTGATGCCATTTCATCCCCTGTCGTTCCCTTCTCCTCCTGCCGTCAATCTTTCCCATCATCAGGGTCTTTTCCAATGAGTCAGTTCTTTGCATCAGATGGCAAAATATCGGAGCTTCAACTTCAGCATCAGTCTTTCCAATGAATATTCAGGACTGATTTCCGACTGGTTGGCTCTCCTTGCAATCCAAGATAATCTCAAGAGATTTTTCCAACACCACAGTTCAAAAGCATCAATTATTTGGTGCTCAGTTTTCTTTATGTTCCAAATCTCACATTCTTACATGACTACTGGAAAAAACCATAGCTTTGACTAGATGGACTTTTCTTGGAAAATAATGTCTCTGCTTTTTAATATATTCATAGTATTTTCCATAATAGCTTTACAATTTTACATTCCTATCCACAGTGTACAAGTGTTCCAATTTCTCCACATCTTCACCAACACTTATCACTTGTCTTTTTATGATAGCCATCCTAAAAAGTGTGAATTTATATTTTGTTGTGGCTTTGATTTGCATTTTAAGATGGATAGTGATGTTGAGCATCTTTTGATAGGCCCATTGTTCATATGACATTTGTAACTCTTCCTTGGAGGACGTCCACTTAGGTCCTTAGCTCTCCCCCCTCCCCAAATATTTATTTTTTTAATTGCTTTACAGAATTTTGTTGTTTTCTGTCAATCCTCAACATAAATCATCCATAGGTATACAATTATCCCCACCCTTTAGAATTTTCCTCCCACCTCCCTCTCCATCCCACCCCTCTAGGTTGATACAGAGCCCTTGTTTGAGTTTCCATGCCCTTCTCCAGGAGACCTTCCCACCTAGGGATTAAACTTGAGTCTTTTGTAAATCGTGCATTGCCAGGCGAGTTCTTTACCACTAGTGTCACCATGCAGATGGTACCACTTTAATGGCAAAAAAGCAAAGAGGAACTAAAGAGCTTTCTGATGAAGGTGAAGGAGAGTTAAAAAGCTGACTTAAAAGTAAACATAAAAAAATTAGATCATGTCATAGAGTCCCATTCAGTTCTGTTCTGTCACTCAGTTATGTCCGACTCTTTGCGACCCCATGAATCGCAGCACGCCAGGCCTCACTGTCCATCACCAAATACGGGAGTTCACTCAAACTTATGTCCATTGAGTCCGTGATGCCAGCCAGCCATCTCATTCTCTGTTGTCACCTTCTCCTCCTGCCCCCAATCCCTCCCAGCATCAAAGTCTTTTCCAATAAGTCAACTCTTCCCAAGAGGTGGCCAAAGTTTTGGAGTTTCAGCTTTAACATCAGTCCTTTCAATGAACACCCAGGACTGATTTC
>SJYW01029310.1:207032-227228 GCA_006410735.1 Raphicerus campestris
CATCATCCGTACACCAACCCCAAGCATCCTGTATCCTGTATTGAACATAGACTGGCGCTTCGTTTCTTATACGATAGTACACATGTTTCAATGCCATTCTCCCAAATCATCCCACACTTCCCTTCTCCCTCAGAGGTCAAAAGTCTGTTCTATATCTCTGTGTCTCTTTTGTTGACTCACATACAGTGTCATCATTGCTATCTTTCTAAATTCCATATATATGTGTCAGTATACTGTATTGGTGTTTTTCTTTCTGGTTTACTTCACTCTGTATAATCNGAAATCAACACTGAATATTCATTGTAAGGACTGATACTAAAGCTGAAGCTCCAATATTTTGGCCATCTGATGCAGAGAGTCAGTTCACTGGAAGAGCCAGTATCATTTCAGATGTTACTGGTGAAAATTGAAGGCAAAAAGGAGAAAAGGGTGGGATAGGATAAGATGGTTAGTAATAAAGCATGATTGACTCAATGTACAAGAGTTTAAGTACACTCCAGGAGATAGTGAAGTACAGAGAAGCCTGGCGTGCTGCAGTCCATGGCACCCCCGAGTTGGATATGACTTAGTGACTGAATAACAATGGCAATTTAGGCATGAGTTAAGAAATTTTATAACTGCCAATTATTGAACTATGTGATACTAGCTAGTTTCATCTTATTATATTTGATTTATCCTTAATCAAATTCAATTCTGTTACATTTTACTTTAATAATGATTTCAAACTAAATGCTATGCTTTAGAAATATCTTATATATAATACAAGCATGTTTCCCATTTTCCCGGATGTCATTGATAGCCTCTAATATGGTCCTCAATCATACCCCTACCTGGTATTGATGACTTTGTGCAATTTTCTCTAATTTAATATGGCCTGAATATCAGTTCAGTTCAGTTGCTCAGTAATGTCCGACTCTTTGCAACCCCATTGACTGGATGCAGCATGCCAGGTCTCCCCATCCATCACCGACTCCCAGAGTTTATTCAAACTCGTGTCCATTGAGTCAGTGATGCCATCCAACCATCTCATTCTCTGACATCTCCTTTCCCCACCTTCAACCTTTCCCAGCATCAAGACCTTTTCCAGTTAGTCAGTTTTTCACATCAGGTGGCCAAAGTATTGGAGTTTCAGCTTCAGCATCAGTACTTCCAATGAATATTCAGGACTGATTTCCTTTAGGATGGACTGGTTGGGTCTCCTTGCTGTCCAAGGGACTCTCAAAAGTCTTCTCCAACACCACAGTTTAAACACATCAATTCTTTTGTGTTCAGCTTCTGGAGAAGGGAATGGCAAACCACTGTAGTATTCTTACCTTGAGAACCCCATGAACAGCATGAAAAACCTGAATATAGTGACCCCTAAAAAAATAAAATGCATAAAAGTGATGGATTGTCACTTACAATAGAGAGGAAGTTACAAAACTACTGTAGCTTTTATCCTGGGTGCACTTTCTTACCCTCTTACTGGCTCACTCTGAAAGAAGCCAGCCAGCATGTTGGGAAAACATCCTCTCTACCAGTTGACTCTTCAGATGAGACTACAGTCTTGGCTAAAAGTTTGAATCCAACATCATGATAAATCTTTAAATAGAGGTTTAAACTAAGTCCTGCACCACAGAAACTGAGAGATAATGAATGCTTGCTTTAACTGGTCATATCTTGTGTTATTTTGTTTTGCAGCAACAGATAATTCATATAATGAAATTTAGAATCCACAAGAGCAATAAAAGGGTAAGTATCATTGCTACAAAGTTAATAATTTTACTTACCTTACCCAGTTGTGGAAAGGCTCTGTAAAAAGTTTGGATTTTGTAGAAAGAGTAAAACTCTGGGTCTGAGAACAAGAAATTTGATTTGGTAATATGTGCAACTAATAATTAACATAATGGGAAAATGTAGATATAATAGTGCTCTTTATTATTTGAAGTTCATGGAGCACAAATGACTAGTCTATAGTAAAAAGTAAAAATTGAAATTCTCAGCAATGAATATAACTTGAAAATCCTCTCTGCATGTAAAATTCAGTTTGGTCTCAGGTGGCTGAAAACCAGATATTAACTGGAATCTATCTTCCCATTTAAATATTATTGAATGCATCTTGTATAACTTCAAAGTCATCTGTGTCCAAAGAGTTCATGCATGCTAAGTCACATTAGTTGTGTCTGACTCTTCATGAGACCCTACATAGCCTGCCAGGCTACTCTGTCCATGGTATTCTTCAAGTAAAAATATTAGAATGGCTTGTCATGTTCTCTAGAGGATCTTCTGACCCAGGGATCAAATCTGGGTCTTTTATATCTCCTGTGTTGGCAAAATATATATATAGTCTATATTTATATAATACTTATCATACAGATGGTACATATATACTTCTAATACTTTGGACTTCTAGAATCATTCACGGTTCCCATACATGATGCTATGGTAAATAGATAGTAATGTTTTCTTTTCTTCACCAACAGCAGCAAAACAAATTTTACGTGAATTTAGTACCCAAAAGGAAAGTTGCACAGATAAATTTCCATTGATTATTGCTTTCTTTTTGAATTCCAAATGTTTATTTCACCTTCTTGCACTGTATTATTATTTACAACTTATATAGAAAAAAAAGCAAGTCTTTTTTTTCCTAAAAGAAGAACAGAGTGAAGGAAATGAAAGAAGCAAGAATGTTTCATCAGATATTTATAGACACACCACTGTCTAGAATGAATACCAGTGAGAGACAAGGAATCTATTAATAAGTATCTACAGAATCTTTACCTATTACCCACAACTAGGGTGAAATCATTGAAAAAAATGTTTTACTTTTGTTTTAAATTCAAGGATAAGTGAAACACACAGTAGTTAAAGAAAAAAAAAAGGATGATTCTCTCTTGATATATCTAAAAAGAAGTGCAAAATTAGAACAAAGCCAAGTCCTAATGTTTGAGTTCTCAAAAGATAACTCAGGTGTGAATAGAAAATCAGAGATGGGCTGACTGGTAGCTAGAGTTTGAATCACAAATCTGTCTTGTATTTTTTTCCAGTCTCCATAGTCCTGAGACAGAGAAATGTTGGGAACGTAAGAGTACCCTGGGTGGATATGGGCTCTGAAAGTAAAAACAATGTGATTCAGTAAAGTTGTTAATCATAAATTACTATAAAAATGAACATTTTATTGACAAAACACATGCATTTGTCAGCATACAGTGGTGGTCAGAAGTGGTCACAGGACNTTAGCAGTATTTTGATTGTGTTGTATTACTATATTTTCTCCAACATGTGTCATATCTGTTCTATTTGATGCTTTCCTTGAAATTAAAGATGCTTGCTCCTTAGAAGGAAAGCATATTAAACAGCAAAGACATCACCTTGCTGACAAACGTCCATTGAGTCAAAGCTAAGTTTTTTCCCAGTAGTCATGTACAGATGTGAGAGTTGGATCATAAAGAAGGCTGAGTGCTAAAAAAAAAAAAAAAAAATGATGCTTTTGAATTCTGGTTCTGGAGAAGACGCTTGAGAATCCCTTGGACAGCAAGGAGATCAAATCAGTCCATCCTAAAGGAAATCAACACTGAATATTCATTGTAAGGACTGATACTAAAGCTGAAGCTCCAATATTTTGGCCATCTGATGCAGAGAGTCAGTTCACTGGAAGAGCCAGTATCATTTCAGATGTTACTGGTGAAAATTGAAGGCAAAAAGGAGAAAAGGGTGGGATAGGATAAGATGGTTAGTAATAAAGCATGATTGACTCAATGTACAAGAGTTTAAGTACACTCCAGGAGATAGTGAAGTACAGAGAAGCCTGGCGTGCTGCAGTCCATGGCACCCCCGAGTTGGATATGACTTAGTGACTGAATAACAATGGCAATTTAGGCATGAGTTAAGAAATTTTATAACTGCCAATTATTGAACTATGTGATACTAGCTAGTTTCATCTTATTATATTTGATTTATCCTTAATCAAATTCAATTCTGTTACATTTTACTTTAATAATGATTTCAAACTAAATGCTATGCTTTAGAAATATCTTATATATAATACAAGCATGTTTCCCATTTTCCCGGATGTCATTGATAGCCTCTAATATGGTCCTCAATCATACCCCTACCTGGTATTGATGACTTTGTGCAATTTTCTCTAATTTAATATGGCCTGAATATCAGTTCAGTTCAGTTGCTCAGTAATGTCCGACTCTTTGCAACCCCATTGACTGGATGCAGCATGCCAGGTCTCCCCATCCATCACCGACTCCCAGAGTTTATTCAAACTCGTGTCCATTGAGTCAGTGATGCCATCCAACCATCTCATTCTCTGACATCTCCTTTCCCCACCTTCAACCTTTCCCAGCATCAAGACCTTTTCCAGTTAGTCAGTTTTTCACATCAGGTGGCCAAAGTATTGGAGTTTCAGCTTCAGCATCAGTACTTCCAATGAATATTCAGGACTGATTTCCTTTAGGATGGACTGGTTGGGTCTCCTTGCTGTCCAAGGGACTCTCAAAAGTCTTCTCCAACACCACAGTTTAAACACATCAATTCTTTTGTGTTCAGCTTCTGGAGAAGGGAATGGCAAACCACTGTAGTATTCTTACCTTGAGAACCCCATGAACAGCATGAAAAACCTGAATATAGTGACCCCTAAAAAAATAAAATGCATAAAAGTGATGGATTGTCACTTACAATAGAGAGGAAGTTACAAAACTACTGTAGCTTTTATCCTGGGTGCACTTTCTTACCCTCTTACTGGCTCACTCTGAAAGAAGCCAGCCAGCATGTTGGGAAAACATCCTCTCTACCAGTTGACTCTTCAGATGAGACTACAGTCTTGGCTAAAAGTTTGAATCCAACATCATGATAAATCTTTAAATAGAGGTTTAAACTAAGTCCTGCACCACAGAAACTGAGAGATAATGAATGCTTGCTTTAACTGGTCATATCTTGTGTTATTTTGTTTTGCAGCAACAGATAATTCATATAATGAAATTTAGAATCCACAAGAGCAATAAAAGGGTAAGTATCATTGCTACAAAGTTAATAATTTTACTTACCTTACCCAGTTGTGGAAAGGCTCTGTAAAAAGTTTGGATTTTGTAGAAAGAGTAAAACTCTGGGTCTGAGAACAAGAAATTTGATTTGGTAATATGTGCAACTAATAATTAACATAATGGGAAAATGAAGATATAATAGTGCTCTTTATTATTTGAAGTTCATGGAGCACAAATGACTAGTCTATAGTAAAAAGTAAAAATTGAAATTCTCAGCAATGAATATAACTTGAAAATCCTCTCTGCATGTAAAATTCAGTTTGGTCTCAGGTGGCTGAAAACCAGATATTAACTGGAATCTATCTTCCCATTTAAATATTATTGAATGCATCTTGTATAACTTCAAAGTCATCTGTGTCCAAAGAGTTCATGCATGCTAAGTCACATTAGTTGTGTCTGACTCTTCATGAGACCCTACATAGCCTGCCAGGCTACTCTGTCCATGGTATTCTTCAAGTAAAAATATTAGAATGGCTTGTCATGTTCTCTAGAGGATCTTCTGACCCAGGGATCAAATCTGGGTCTTTTATATCTCCTGTGTTGGCAAAATATATATATAGTCTATATTTATATAATACTTATCATACAGATGGTACATATATACTTCTAATACTTTGGACTTCTAGAATCATTCACGGTTCCCATACATGATGCTATGGTAAATAGATAGTAATGTTTTCTTTTCTTCACCAACAGCAGCAAAACAAATTTTACGTGAATTTAGTACCCAAAAGGAAAGTTGCACAGATAAATTTCCATTGATTATTGCTTTCTTTTTGAATTCCAAATGTTTATTTCACCTTCTTGCACTGTATTATTATTTACAACTTATATAGAAAAAAAAGCAAGTCTTTTTTTTCCTAAAAGAAGAACAGAGTGAAGGAAATGAAAGAAGCAAGAATGTTTCATCAGATATTTATAGACACACCACTGTCTAGAATTAATACCAGTGAGAGACAAGGAATCTATTAATAAGTATCTACAGAATCTTTACCTATTACCCACAACTAGGGTGAAATCATTGAAAAAAATGTTTTACTTTTGTTTTAAATTCAAGGATAAGTGAAACACACAGTAGTTAAAGAAAAAAAAAAAGGATGATTCTCTCTTGATATATCTAAAAAGAAGTGCAAAATTAGAACAAAGCCAAGTCCTAATGTTTGAGTTCTCAAAAGATAACTCAGGTGTGAATAGAAAATCAGAGATGGGCTGACTGGTAGCTAGAGTTTGAATCACAAATCTGTCTTGTATTTTTTTCCAGTCTCCATAGTCCTGAGACAGAGGAATGTTGGGAACATAAGAGTACCCTGGGTGGATATGGGCTCTGAAAGTAAAAACAATGTGATTCAGTAAAGTTGTTAATCATAAATTACTATAAAAATGAACATTTTATTGACAAAAACACATGCATTTGTCAGCATACAGTGGTGGTCAGAAGTGGTCACAGGACTGGAAAAGATCTATTTTAATTCCAATTCCAAAAAAACGCAGTGCCAAAAATTCCAGAAAAAAAAATCTACATCTGCTTCATTGACAACATTAAAGCCTTTGACTGTGTGGATCACAACAAACCAGAAAATTCTTAAAGATATGGGAATATGATCCAACCTTTTCTGTCTCTTGAGAAATTTCTATGCAAGTCAAGAAACAATGGTTAGAACTTTACATGGAACAAATGACTGGTTCAAAATTGGTAGAGTATGGTAAGGCTGTACATTGTCATCCTGTTTATTTAACTTCTATGCAGAGTACATCACATAAAATGCCAGGCTGGATGACTCACAAGGTGGAATCACCTTTGCCAGGAGAAATATCAACAACCTCACATATTCAGAAGACACCACTCTAACGTCAGAAAGTGAAGAGGAACTAAAGAGCCTCTTGATGAGGGTGAAAGAGGAGAGCAAAAAAGCTGACTTAAAAGCTCACAATTCAAAAACTAAGATCACTGCATCTGATCCTATCATTTCATGGCAAGTAGAAAGGGAAAAAGTGGAAAGTTACAAATTTTATTTTCTTGGGCTCTAAAATCACTGCAGATGGTGATTGTGACCATGAAATTAAAAGATGCTTGCTCCTTGGAAGAAAAGTTATGACAAATATTGAAAGCATATTGAAAAGACATCACGTTTCTGATAATGGTCCATATATTCAAAACTATGGTTTTTCCAGTAGTCATGCATGGATGTGAGACCTGGACCATAAAGAAGGTTGAGCAGAAAAGAATCAATGCTTTCAAATTGTGGTGCTGGAGAAGACTCTTGAGAGTCTCTTGATAGCAAAGAGTTCAAATCAGTCATCCTACAGGAATTCAACTTCAAATAGTCATTGAAAAGGCTGATAATGAAGTTATAATACTGTGGCCACCTCGTGCAAACAGTCAACTCATAGGAAAAGATCCTGATACTAGGAAATATTGAAGGTCAAAGAAGAAGAGGGCAGCAGAGGATGAGATGTTTGGATAGCATCACTGACTCAATGGACAAGAAGTTGAGCAAATTCCAGGAGATGGTGACGGACAGAGAAGCCTGGCATGTTGCAGTCTGTGGGGCTGCAAAGTCAGACACGACTTTGTAACTGAACAACAATAGTAATGGTCTACTAAGTTTAGAACTTAGTAGGAAGTATTCGGAGTCATGCTGGGAATAAAAGGTGTGATCCTCCAATCTGGTCAGTGGAAACTAAAACTTAAAAATTTATAAGATCAAGTATACATAATTGCAGTAATAAGTTAGCATCTAGAAGCAAAAACTACAAAATGAATTAACACCACAAGTGGCTTCTACCTGTCCTAGACATTGATAGCTTTGTTTAGAAATTGTGTTTCAAATATACTTAATCTCTTAATGCTTTTCTATTAGTACTTCCTATTTTATGAAAGGTCCCATTTGCCTGTGAACTAGAGCATCTCCTTGGCATCTCAGGCCCATCCTACAGTGAGGCTTTAGTGGTTGTATTCAAGTCTTTGCCATATTGTGTCTGCCTCTGTCTCAAGCTCTTTGAGGAGCAAGGGCCATGTGGGTGAGGATGAAGGATGTGCTCTTTCTGGCCTCTGCCTTTCTCTCCTCTTCCAGCGTTGCTATAGAAGGTCAAGTACAAGGCAGAGGACCCTCCAATCTCAGAGATGTGGGCTTCTGGTGTTTTGGTCTCAAATTTTCATCTTTGTTTTTCTTGTTGCCTATCCTGTTGCCAAAATTCTATATAAAATTCATTATTTAGAATGTATATATCCTGAAATAATGTATAGTTAAACCAAATATATTATAGGGATTATTGATCCATTTAGGTAAGTACCCTACTTCACAAAACCACTTTTTTTTTTACTTTATTTTACTTTACAATACTGTATTAGTTTTTCCATACATCAACATGTATCTGCCACAGGTGTACCCATATTCCCAATCCTAACCCCGCTCCCACCTCCGTCCCCATACCATCTCTCTGGGTCATCCCAGTGCACCAGCCCCAAGCATCCTGTATCTTGCATCAAACCTAGACACAAGCAACTCCTGCAGCTCAATTCCACAAAATCACTTTTAAAGACAGTTTAGAATATCCTGTATTAGAAAATGTTCTAAGAATTTCCATTATTATATTTCCTAAACATAAACAATTGCATTTACTACATTAGAGATCTCTTTTTATTTTTTTAATATAAATTTATTTATTTTAATTGGAGGTTAATTACTTTACAATATTGTATTGGTTTTGCCATACATCAACATGAATCTACCATAGGTAGACACGTGTTCCCCATCCTGAACCCCTCTTCTTCCTCCCTCCCTGTACCATCCCTCTGGGTCATCCCAGTGCACCAACCCTAAGCATCCAGTAGGCTACCATTTCCTGAAGACTTTCTATATACCAGAGGCTTCATAAATGTTTCCACTTTTAGAGGGCATAACATTGGTACAAGATTGCATGGACTAAAATAAATGTGCAATGTGTGAGTTGTGAAGTTGTATTAGGAGTTTACTGAAGACTATAACNCATCTAGAAGCAAAAACTACAAAATGAATTAACACCACAAGTGGCTTCTACCTGTCCTAGACATTGATAGCTTTGTTTAGAAATTGTGTTTCAAATATACTTAATCTCTTAATGCTTTTCTATTAGTACTTCCTATTTTATGAAAGGTCCCATTTGCCTGTGAACTAGAGCATCTCCTTGGCATCTCAGGCCCATCCTACAGTGAGGCTTTAGTGGTTGTATTCAAGTCTTTGCCATATTGTGTCTGCCTCTGTCTCAAGCTCTTTGAGGAGCAAGGGCCATGTGGGTGAGGATGAAGGATGTGCTCTTTCTGGCCTCTGCCTTTCTCTCCTCTTCCAGCGTTGCTATAGAAGGTCAAGTACAAGGCAGAGGACCCTCCAATCTCAGAGATGTGGGCTTCTGGTGTTTTGGTCTCAAATTTTCATCTTTGTTTTTCTTGTTGCCTATCCTGTTGCCAAAATTCTATATAAAATTCATTATTTAGAATGTATATATCCTGAAATAATGTATAGTTAAACCAAATATATTATAGGGATTATTGATCCATTTAGGTAAGTACCCTACTTCACAAAACCACTTTTTTTTTTACTTTATTTTACTTTACAATACTGTATTAGTTTTTCCATACATCAACATGTATCTGCCACAGGTGTACCCATATTCCCAATCCTAACCCCGCTCCCACCTCCGTCCCCATACCATCTCTCTGGGTCATCCCAGTGCACCAGCCCCAAGCATCCTGTATCTTGCATCAAACCTAGACACAAGCAACTCCTGCAGCTCGATTCCACAAATCCACTTTTAAAGACAGTTTAGAATATCCTGTATTAGAAAATGTTCTAAGAATTTCCATTATTATATTTCCTAAACATAAACAATTGCATTTACTACATTAGAGATCTCTTTTTATTTTTTTAATATAAATTTATTTATTTTAATTGGAGGTTAATTACTTTACAATATTGTATTGGTTTTGCCATACATCAACATGAATCTACCATAGGTAGACACGTGTTCCCCATCCTGAACCCCTCTTCTTCCTCCCTCCCTGTACCATCCCTCTGGGTCATCCCAGTGCACCAACCCTAAGCATCCAGTAGGCTACCATTTCCTGAAGACTTTCTATATACCAGAGGCTTCATAAATGTTTCCACTTTTAGAGGGCATAACATTGATACAAGATTGCATGGACTAAAATAAATGTGCAATGTGTGAGTTGTGAAGTTGTATTAGGAGTTTACTGAAGACTATAACCTGGGAGGCAACCTCTCATATAGCTCTGAGGGACTGCTCCAATGAGGCAGGGGAAGGTCATTGGAAGATTCAAGAAACTGGGCTCATAAAACTTCCTGAAAACATCTAAGTATCTGAAGGTTTGTTCAGTCAATTTTCCCCCGAGTACAGAGTATCTCACTCTTGACCTCCACCCAGAACTCCTTTCAGAGGGTGTTAAAGGTCAGCGACTGCACTGACTGGTGACTGAATCCTTATGGAGCCAGAGAGCAAGTGACAGTCTTTAGTTCACATTTGGTACTATTTTAATTTTAATTTTAAAGTTTAAAGAAACTCAGTGTGGTTATTAACTAAAACTACAAGTTTATTTGAAGAAGTAGGATTTAAACTCAGATCTCTTCTCTCGAAAGCCTGAAACCTTTTCTAAATACCACTGAAAAGAAAAGAAAGTAGAACAAAACAAAATATAATTTAGAGATTTATTCCATTATGCCAGGATTTGCAATACTATGATTATGTTTTAACATATGAAGAAATTTAGAGAACATAGGACATGAGAGAGTGAAACTAAGTTATTTTAAGATTATGTGTTTAACTTAATAAATTGAGCCAATTGTATTGAGTTGATCAAAAAGTAAAGCAAAACTAGACACATATTACATTTTCACTTAGAGTAAAAATTTTAAAAACACATATTTCATTTTCGCAACGAACTTTTTTGAACCATTTCTTCACAATTTTGTCCCACCTTCTGCCATTTTTCAGGAAACTTTATAATACCACTCTCCCAAAATTTTCCTTAAACTTTTTAAGTAAAGAACTGTTCCAGGTGTCTTTTACATTATTCCAGGGAATTTAAATGTTTCCCATCAAGAGAATTTTGTTAATACTAAAATAAACAGCCTTCTAATACGGGTGCTGAGCGTGGGGCCAGAGTGGGAGACCAGAGTCTCCATTCGTGCCCCTCGCCGTCCCTGGGGCGCCCAATGCTCCAGGCCAAGCAGAAGCTGCGGCCTACGCCTGGTGGCCGGATTCGCATCCCGCCTCAGTGCCTGCAGGNGGGCCAGAGTGGGAGGCCAGAGTCTCCATTCGCGCCCCTCGCCGTCCCTGGGGCGCCCAATGCTCCAGGCCAAGCAGAAGCTGCGGCCTACGCCTGGTGGCCGGATTCGCATCCCGCCTCAGTGCCTGCAGGACACGCTGGAGAGAGGAGGAGCCAGAAGTACAGGCTGGTGCACCTGTTGGCCGGAGAATGTGGTGGTGCAGTGGGAGCCATTCTGACATGTCCGCTGGAAGTTGTGAAAACGGCTGCAGTCATCTTCTGTGACACCTTGTATCTCTGCAGTTCAGCTGAGCACCACGGCCGGAGCCGGGGTCAATGGCGTAGTGTCTCCTGGACCTCTCCATTGTCTAAAGGTGATCTTGTAAAAAGGAGGGCCTCGGTTCCCTGTTTAGAGGTTTAGGCCTCAATTTGGTGGCAGTGGCCCCTTCCAGAGCAATATAATTTGCTGCTTATTCAAACCACAAGGAAAAGTTGAATTGTTTATTTGATCCTGATCCTTCTCAGGTACACATGATTTCAGCTGCAATGCCAGGCATTCACTGTACATTTCTCTCTGAGAAAAGAGTGAGATCATGTCATCTCATGCTCCCCATCCGCAGGTCACTTCCTGGATGGACTAACTTAAACCTCTTTTTACCGCAATTACAGCGATCAACCCCATTTGGGTTATAAAAACACGATTATAGATTGATGCAAGAAACCGTGGGGAAAAGCGAATGGGTGCTTTCCCGTGTGTCCCTGAAGTGTATCAGACAGATGGACTTAGAGGATTTTATAGGAGAATGTCTGCTTCATATGCTGGTGTATCAGAGACTGTTATCCATTTTGCTATTTATTAAAATATTAAGCAAGAACTACTGGAATATAAGATTGCTTCTACAATGGAAAATGAAGAAGAGTCTATTAGGAAGTGTCAGATTTTCTGGGAATGATGCTAGCTCAAAAACGTGCGCCACAAGTACAGCACATCCACATGAAGTTGTGAGAACAAGACTGTGTGAAGAAGGAACAAAATATAGATCCTTTTTTCAGACATTATCTTTGCTTGTTCAAGAAGAAGGCTCGGGATCTCTTTACCGTGGTCTCACAACTCATCTGGTGAGACAGATTCCAAACACAGCCATTATGATGGCCACCTATGGTTGCTGCTCAATGGACAGCACCACCAAACTGCTGTGCTCTAAAGAAGGAAGACCAAAAGAGAAAGTTGACCATGGAGTACCAAAGCCAGCATGGTGGACAGAAGGAAAACAGTGTGGGAACATGGAGCTGTGCCTAAATGGAAGTTTAGTTGTAGGAATTATAGTGATCCTAACCACAATACTTAGTCTTTTTAGTAATGTGAAAAAACAAACAAACAAACATGGCTGCCTCCAAGAGAAAACCTTTAGAAGCACTCTTTCCTCAAAATTGCCATTTTTTTCTATCATGTCCATAGGAGACTATTGGCATTTTGTTGATTTGTGGCAACTAGAGTACAGTGTTTATTCCATGAACACTTTTCCAGTCTTCTAGACAAAGCCATCTGTAACTATATACTATACTAGAACTATCCAAAGTATTAACAGTCATAAATTTCTAACTTCTGGCTTCTGTATAGTTCCCATAAAATTGGAAAGTAACAATACTAGNCACTTTTCCAGTCTTCTAGGCAAAGCTATCTGTAACTATATACTATACTAGAACTATCCAAAGTATTAACAGTCATAAATTTCTAACTTCTGGCTTCTGTATAGTTCCCATAAAATTGGAAAGTAACAATACTAGTATTTACATTTCCTTGAGAGGATCTGGCATTGTATTTTAAAGTTAATGTTTGGTATCAGTAGCCACTGTTTTTGACAAATAAAATAGTGTCCAAATTTTTAGAGGGCAATTGCAACCTATTCCAGTACTCTTGCCTGGCAAATCCCACGGATGGAGGAGCCTGGTGGGCTGCAGTCCATGGGGTCTCTAAGAGTGGGACACAACTGAGCGACTCCACTTTCACTTTTCATTTTCATGCATTGGAGAAAGAAATGAAAACCCACTCCAGTGTTCTTGCCTGGAGAATCCCAGGGACAGGGGAGCCTCGTGGGCTGCTGTCTCTGTGGTCGCACAGATTCAGACATGACTGAAGCGACTTAGCAGTGGCAGCAGCAGTGTCCAAATATTGTGCCTACTTTTAGCTTTAACATGTTTTGGTTTCTACTGCTCATGGGTACGTTATGTTTGGCCCAATGTGAACACTAAAATTGTTTCATGTATCAACTCAAATTGTAATAGTTTGAGACAGAATAAGCCTGCAAAATGTTGATTCTTGACCATTTCGATAACTTGAGTGTATCCTCTTATATTTTCTAACTTAATGATATGTGAATGAATGCAATGTCTTTTCAGTAACTTACTAATTATGAACTTGAATTATCATCCATCATACCTAGATATCTTTTTCTTAAAGTGGAAAAAAAGTGTTCTGCTTCTGAATCTTTCTCTGGTATCTACCATTTTGGGGCTGGTGCACTGGGACGACCCAGAGGGATCGTATGGGGAAGGAGGAAGGAGGGGGATTCAGGATGGGGAACATGTGTATACCTGTGGCAGATTCATATTGATGTATGGCAAAACCAATACAATATTGTAAAGTAATTAACCTCCAATTAAAATAAATAAATTTATTTTAAAAAAGANAGCTGAAAAGAGAGGACTTTATCTCTTCTTAAATAAAGAAATTTGTCTTTTTGTAAACCAATCAGAAATAGTCAGGGATGGCCCAACAGCTAAGGGAACAAATCATAAAAAGGAGAGAGGAGCTAGCTAATTTCTGGGGTAATTAGAGGAGTATCTGGAACTGGGCATCGTAGCTTCTCCCTTCAACAGGCCCTCTCTTCATCCTCTTTGCAGAGCTCTTGTTTGGCCCTTGTATTTTCAATGTAATTAGCAATTCATAACCTCTCAGATTGAATCCATAAAGTTACAAATGGTAATAGCTCAATATAGCCCCCTAAACAATGGGGAGCTCTGAATGTCCAACCAAAACATGAGATGATGCTTTCTGCAATGAGTGATAAAAGCACCAAGAGGCAGGAATTAAGAGGAAAAGTTACAATTTTACATGACTTCCTGCACCTTCTCCCTCTGTAATCCAGCTTGCTCCTTGCACATTCAAGATGACTTAAGGTCTCAGAAAGTGGGAACTTACAATACTAGGAACTGGAGCTTATCTCACTCACTCTTTTCCTGTTCTTTGCAATCGCCCTAGCCCCTGAAAAATTCAAACCCACTTAATCATGCTTGTCTGTGCATAAAAACGTCTGCAACCCTTTTGTTTGGGGGCTCAGAGCTTAGAGTGTTAACTCCTCTAGGCCCACAGGAGTAATAAACCTGAGTTCTCCAACTCTATGAGTGTGGTGCTTGGTTTCTCAAGTACTGGATTCTGCAACATTCTCACCTATTTCTAAGGCCTCATCAGATAACCATTTTCCCATTTTGCATTTCNATGACTTCCTGCACCTTCTCCCTCTGTAATCCAGCTTGCTCCTTGCACATTCAAGATGACTTAAGGTCTCAGAAAGTGGGAACTTACAATACTAGGAACTGGAGCTTATCTCACTCACTCTTTTCCTGTTCTTTGCAATCGCCCTAGCCCCTGAAAAATTCAAACCCACTTAATCATGCTTGTCTGTGCATAAAAACGTCTGTAACCCTTTTGTTTGGGGGCTCTCAGAGCTTAGAGTGTTAACTCCTCTAGGCCCACAGGAGTAATAAACCTGAGTTCTCCAACTCTATGAGTGTGGTGCTTGGTTTCTCAAGTACTGGATTCTGCAACATTCTCACCTATTTCTAAGGCCTCATCAGATAACCATTTTCCCATTTTGCATTTCTTTTTCTTGGAGATGGTTTTGATCACTGCCTACTGTACAATGTGGCAAAGCTCTGTCCTTAGTTCTTCAGTCATTCTATCAGATTTAATCCCTTGAATCTATTTGTCATGTCCATTGTATAATCATAAAGGATTTGATTTCGGTCATAACTGAATGGCTTAGTGGTTTTCCCTACTTTCTTCAAGTGAAGTCTGAATTTTGCAATAAGGAGTTCATGATCTGAGCCACAGTCGGCTCCCTGTTTTGTTTTTACTGATTGTATAAATCTTCTCAAATTTTAGCTGCAAAAGATGCAATCAATATGGTTTCACTATTGACCATCTGGTTATGTCCATGTGTAGAGTTGTGTTGGTGTTGCTGGAAGAGGGTGTTTGCTATGACCAGTGAGTTCTGTTGGCAAAACTCTGTTAGCCTTTGCCCTGATTCATTTTGTAATCCAAGGCCAAACATCCTTTTTATCCAGGTAAAAGATGTAAGAATATGAATCTCCCTTGTCATTACTTATAACTAATCTAAAACTTACCAGAGGTACTTGGGATGCTTTGCAGTTAGTAGAATCATGGTCACATCCTGTTTCTGAGGCACCCACACCAAGTGAGATACAGGAAAAGAACTTCAACATTAGAATTTGCATTAGAAATTGCAACACAAGGGAACTTTGAAAATCATCACTGAGACTCTTTCTTAGTACAAAAGACTGGAGTTTGCAATCTAATTTACAATATATAAAAAAAAGAACTTCTCTGATCTACAAAAGATCTTCTTCTCTACTATTGATGAGGAAAAGAGCAAAAATAACAATGGGAGTGACAAGAGAAAGAACATCAGTTCAGTTTAGTTCAGGCCCTCAGTCGTGCCCGACTCTTTGTGAACTCATGTATTGCAGCACATCAAGCTTTCCTGTCCTTCATCAATATCTGGAGCTTGCTCAAACTCATGTCCATTGAGTCAGTGATGCCATCCAGCCATCTCATCCTCCATCATCCTCTCACTCCTGCATAAGAGTCTTCTAATAAGTCAGTTCTTTGCATTAGGTGGCCAAAGTATTGGAGTTTCAACTTCAGCATCAGTCCTTTCTGATTATTCAGGTATTTCCTTGAGGGTTGACTGGTTTGATCTCCTTACAGTCCAAGGGACTCTCAAGAGTATTCTTCAACACCATGGTTCAAAAGCATCAATTCTTCAATGATCAGCTTTCTTTATAAACCATCACATTGACTAGACGAACCTCTGACAGCAAAATAATGTCTCTGCTTTTTAAATATGGTTTGTCATAGCTTTTCTTCCAAGGAGCAAGCATCTTTTATTTCATGGCTACAGTCATCATCTGCCGTGATTCTGGAGCCCAAGAAAATAAAGTCTGTCACGGTTTCCATTGTTTCCCCATCTATTTGCCATGAAGTGTTGAGATTGGATGCTGTGATCTTCAATTTTTGAATTCTGGGTTTTAAACTCGCTTTTTTCACTCANTGTAAGAATATGAATCTCCCTTGTCATTACTTATAACTAATCTAAAACTTACCAGAGGTACTTGGGATGCTTTGCAGTTAGTAGAATCATGGTCACATCCTGTTTCTGAGGCACCCACACCAAGTGAGATACAGGAAAAGAACTTCAACATTAGAATTTGCATTAGAAATTGCAACACAAGGGAACTTTGAAAATCATCACTGAGACTCTTTCTTAGTACAAAAGACTGGAGTTTGCAATCTAATTTACAATATATAAAAAAAAGAACTTCTCTGATCTACAAAAGATCTTCTTCTCTACTATTGATGAGGAAAAGAGCAAAAATAACAATGGGAGTGACAAGAGAAAGAACATCAGTTCAGTTTAGTTCAGGCCCTCAGTCGTGCCCGACTCTTTGTGAACTCATGTATTGCAGCACATCAAGCTTTCCTGTCCTTCACCAATATCTGGAGCTTGCTCAAACTCATGTCCATTGAGTCAGTGATGCCATCCAGCCATCTCATCCTCCATCATCCTCTCACTCCTGCATAAGAGTCTTCTAATAAGTCAGTTCTTTGCATTAGGTGGCCAAAGTATTGGAGTTTCAACTTCAGCATCAGTCCTTTCTGATTATTCAGGTATTTCCTTGAGGGTTGACTGGTTTGATCTCCTCACAGTCCAAGGGACTCTCAAGAGTATTCTTCAACACCATGGTTCAAAAGCATCAATTCTTCAATGATCAGCTTTCTTTATAAACCATCACATTGACTAGACGAACCTGTGACAGCAAAATAATGTCTCTGCTTTTTAAATATGGTTTGTCATAGCTTTTCTTCCAAGGAGCAAGCATCTTTTATTTCATGGCTACAGTCATCATCTGCCGTGATTCTGGAGCCCAAGAAAATAAAGTCTGTCACGGTTTCCATTGTTTCCCCATCTATTTGCCATGAAGTGTTGAGATTGGATGCTGTGATCTTCAATTTTTGAATTCTGGGTTTTAAACTCGCTTTTTTCACTCATCTCTTTCACTTAATTGTTTTTTTTCACTTTTCCTCTTCACTTTCTGCCATGATAGTGGTGTCCTCTGCATATCTGAGGTTAAGAAATAATATAGCAGAGTATATTTGTGGCTATCCTCTAAATTGCATAATAAATAAAAAAGAAGAAAATATATACGAGTAGATGGTTCATAAAGTGTGAAAAATTTCAAATTTGTTGTGATTTTATCTAGAGATTTTGTTTTAATCTCTAGATCTCAGTTAACCTGTTATTAAAATTATACCTTACCTGAAGGATATTAGTGTGTTTTATTTAAAGGTGTTAACCTATGTAGCAATAGTGCAATGTAGCTTATTAAAATGATATTCTTCAAAGGTCATATCAATTTTAATAAATACTTATTTTTCCCCTGACAGAGAAAAGTTCAAAATTTTCTGAAACATGAAAATTTAGATTTCAAATATGGTAACTCCTTGAAAGTAACAGGGATACAAAATGGAAGTTGTTAATGATGCAAAAGTATCCCTTGAATCAAGTGCTTACTCTCATGAAATCTAGACTTTGAGATTTATTTTTAAATTTCAGTGACCTCATTATGCATCATCATCATTGTTGTTGTTCAGTCCCCCATTTATGTCCGACTCTTTGCAACTGCCTGGACTGCACCATGCAAGGGCTCCCTGTCACTCACCATCTCCCAGAGCTTGCCCAAGTTCACGTCCATTGTATCAGTAATGCCATTCAACCATCTTATCCTCTGTCATCCCCTTCTTCTGCCCTCAATCTTTCCCAGCATCAGGGTCTTTTCCAGTGAGTCAGCTGTTCACATCAGATGGCCAAAGTACTGGAGCTTTAGCTTCAGCATCAGTCCTTCCAATGAATATTCAGGGTTAAATCTTCTTTAAAACTGACTGGTTTTATCTCCTTGTTGTCCAGGGGACTCTCAAGAGCCTTCTCTGGCACCACAGTTTGAAGGCATCAGTTCTTCATCATCTGCCTTCTTTAAAGTCCAGCTATCACAACTTTATATGACCACTGGAAAGACTATAACATTAACTATACACACCTCATTATGTCACATATTAACTGAGATATTTTATGACTCCAAACCTTTTTCATCACTTTTACACGATTATTTCAGCTAAAGCTTCATATACATTATACTTGACAACATCCCAGTCATTTTGAAATATGAAGAATACCATTTGACATCACAGCAGTGATTATACATACAGTATTACACATCATACTGTAGTGCCGCATGTTTGTTCAATCTATTTCTTTTCACCAGTTATGGAATGGAGAGCTGCTTAAATCTTTCAAGTTTATTTAATATTTCATTCACAAAGCTGTGCTTTAAAATTTAAGAGCCAAAGCTGAATTCAGATATGCATACTGTCTTTGGCTCAGTGGGACACTCTCCCAATTCAAGAAGCTGCGATTCTGACTTAATGTACAGTATTAGGAATTAGCATATGCCCATGGCAATTGCCCTGAAAAGTTATGAACTATAAGCCAAATTAAGTGCTTCACTGTTAGATCAGTGGTAAAGAATCTACCTGCCAATGCAAGAGACACGGGCTTGATCCCCGAGTCGGAAAGATCTCCTGGAGAAGGAAATGACAACCCACTCCAGTATTCTTAAAAATCACATGGACAGAGGGGCCTGGTAGGTTACAGTCCATAAGGTCTCAAAAGAGTCAGACATGACTTAGTGACTAAACAACAACAAGCAAAATTAAAATATTGTAATTGCATTGTTAAAATATTTTATTAATGTATCTGAAACATATATAATGTATATGTTTATTATATTAATAAATATTAATAAATAGTATATTATAATTGTTATATAGTATAATTACACATTATATTTTAAATATAAATAGATTTAAGATGTGTATAAGAGACAGCTTTACATGACCACTGGAAAGACTATAACATTAACTATACACACCTCATTATGTCACATATTAACTGAGATATTTTATGACTCCAAACCTTTTTCATCACTTTTACACGATTATTTCAGCTAAAGCTTCATATACATTATACTTGACAACATCCCAGTCATTTTGAAATATGAAGAATACCATTTGACATCACAGCAGTGATTATACATACAGTATTACACATCATACTGTAGTGCCGCATGTTTGTTCAATCTATTTCTTTTCACCAGTTATGGAATGGAGAGCTGCTTAAATCTTTCAAGTTTATTTAATATTTCATTCACAAAGCTGTGCTTTAAAATTTAAGAGCCAAAGCTGAATTCAGATATGCATACTGTCTTTGGCTCAGTGGGACACTCTCCCAATTCAAGAAGCTGCGATTCTGACTTAATGTACAGTATTAGGAATTAGCATATGCCCATGGCAATTGCCCTGAAAAGTTATGAACTATAAGCCAAATTAAGTGCTTCACTGTTAGATCAGTGGTAAAGAATCTACCTGCCAATGCAAGAGACACGGGCTTGATCCCCGAGTCGGAAAGATCTCCTGGAGAAGGAAATGACAACCCACTCCAGTATTCTTGCCTAGAGAATCCCATGGATGGAGGAGCCTGGTGGGCT
>SJYW01029310.1:228404-243300 GCA_006410735.1 Raphicerus campestris
GCAGTGGCCACAGGACTGGAAAAGGTCAGTTCTCATTCCAATTCCAAAGGAAGGCAATGCCAAAGAATGTTCAAACTACTGCACAATTGCACTCATTTCACAGGATCCTAAAGTAATGCTCAAAATTCTCCTAGACAGGCTTCAGCTATATGTGAAATGTGAACTTCCTGATGTTCAAGCTGGATTTAGAAAAGGTAGAGTAACCAGAGGTCAAATTGCCAACACCTGCTGGATCATAGAAAAAGCAAGAGAATTCCAGAAAAACATCTATTTCTGCTTTATTGACTATACCAAAGTCTTTGACTAAGCAGATCACAACAAACTGTGGAAAATTCTTCAAGAGATGGGAATATGTGACCACCTGATCTGTCTCTTGTGAAACCTGCATGCAAGTCAGGAGGCAACAGTTAGAACTGGACATGGAATAACAGATTGGTTCCAAATAGGAAAGGAGTAGGTCAAGGCTGTATGTTGTCACCCTGCTTATTTAACTTATATGCAGAATACATCATGAGAAACACTGGGCTGGATGAGGAACGAGCTGGAATCAAGATTGCCAGGAAAAATATCAATAACCTCAGACATGCAGATGATACCACTATCATGGCAGATAATGAAGAAACACTAAAGATCTTCTTGATGAAACTGAAAGAGGAAAGTGAAAAAGATGGTTTAAAGCTCAATATTCAAAAAACTAAGATCATGGCATCCAGTCCCATCACTTCATGGCAAATAGATGGGGAAACAATGGAAATAGTGGCTAACTTTATTTTCTTGGGCTCCAAAATCACTGCAGATGACAATTGCAGCCATGAAATTAAAAGCTGCTTACTATTTGGAAGAAAAGTTATGACCACCCTAGACAGTATACTAAAAAGCAAAGACATCACATTGTCAGCAAAGATCCCTCTAGTCAATGCTATGGTTTTTCCAGTAGTCATGTATGGATGTGAGAGTTGGTCTATAAAGAAACCTGAGCACAGAAGAAGTGATGCCTTTGAATTGTGGTGTTGGAGAAGACTCTTAAGAGTCCCTTGGACTGCAAGGATATCCAACCAGTCCATCCTAAAGGAGATCAGTCCTGAGTGTTCATTGGAAGGACTGATGCTGAGCCTGAAGCTCCAATACTTTGGCCACCTGACGTCAAGAGCTGACTCATTTCAGAAGACCTGATGGTGGGAAAGATTGAGGGCAGGAGGAGAAGGGTACGACAGAGGATGAGATGTTGGATGGCATCACCGACACAATGGACATGAGTTTGAGTGAACTCCAGGAGTTGGTGATGGACAGGGAGGCCTGGCGTGCTGCTGTTCATGGGTTCTCAAAGAGTCAGACACAACTAAGCATCTGGACTGAACTGAACTCAACATCTATTTAAACAAAGGACTGAGTATAGACTTAACAAAGCCTGCCATTTGGATTTAGTACACCCTATACATATATGTTTAGCACCAGTTGTGTTCTAGTATTGCTCCTGCTGGTTTCCTTACACAGCTTTCATTCAACCAGTGTGTTTTTGCTTAGTATAATTTCTCTAAAAGACCTTCTTTGGTTTCTCTCCCTCTGGACTGGCTGCTCTTACTCTAAAAAGGTATAGCTAATACAGAAATTGAATTCATCTTCCATGCTGTCTCTTTGCATATATTGTATTTTCCATAACTGTGGATTAATTCATATAAAAATTGTTCTTTCTCTACGTAGGGAAGAATTGTGTGGTGGCAAGCATAGGTGCATTACTATACGCTAAGCAGAATGAATTGCAAAATTGAACAAGTGTCCGTAAGTTTTCCTAGTCCTTTTAATAAAGTAGACTACTATAGTTGTTTAATCATAGTGCCAGATCCAGAGCTACAACCCAGCTAATTAGCTCTTATTTCAATAAATCTCTTCCTTAACTGAAAGGCACATGAGAAAAAAGTATACATAAATTCAAGGTGGAAGCTAAGTTTCAGCTACAATTCTATCAGATTGTGATATTAGTTAAGTTTGTGTGATCCTGGGTAAGTCAAAACTTTAATTTTCTGAGTCCTAAATAAAGATCAATGAATTGGAGATAATAACAAAATCAATTTGCAACTGTACACTTTAATGTATTGCATAATTTCTTTAGTAATTATGAGATTGTGATCCTTGATAATGTTAGTAATTTAATGTTGAATAGTTTTCACTGATGACTTTATCTTTCAAGGAATGGTCATAGACGTCCCTATGACTGGATCTTCTAATCATTTTGACTTGATCTCAGTTTGATTTATTTTAATAAGACTAGTTTTTTCAGAGTAGTTTTAAACTCACAGCAAAATTGAGAGGAAAGATACAGTTCATGGGTTGGCAAACACTAGGACATGACTGAGTTAAGCATGCACAAGAAAGCACACTTAGTATTGTACATTCTTTGGGTTTGGAAAAATGTTTAATGATATGTAGCTCCCATTAGAGAATTATATAGAATACATTTTGTTGTTTTGTTGTCACTTAGTCACTAAGTTGTGCCACACTCTTTTGTGATTCCTTGGACCATAGCCTGCCAGACTCCCCCGTGCATGAGTGTTCACAGGCAAGAATCCTGGAGTGGGTAGCTATTTCCTTCTCTGGAGAATCTTCACCACCCAGGGATCAAACCCAAGTCTCCTGCACAGGCAGTCAAATTCTTTACCACTAAGACACAAAGGGAACCCACTGAATATTTTAACTTCAGGCCTTTGTGCTCCATCCACTCATCCCTCCTCTAGTCCTTAAATTCTGGCAAGTGCTGTTTTTTTTTTTTTTTCTTTTTTTACTGCTCCATAGTTCTGCCTTTTCCAATATGTTGTATAGTTCAAATCATGTAGTAAGTGACCTTTTCAGGTAGGCTTCCTTCACTTAGCAATATGCATTTTTTCTCCATGTCTTTTTATGATTTAACAGCTCATTTCTTTTTAGTGCTCAATGATATTCTATTGTCTGGAACTACCATAGTTTACTTATCTATTCACACGCTGAAGGAAAATTTGGTTGCTCTCAAGTTTTATCAGTTATGAATAGAACTTCTATAAATGTCTGTATATAAGTTTTATGTAGACATAGGTTTTCAACTTCTTTGAGTAGATGCCAAGGCATGCAATCACTAGACTGCATGGTAAAATTATGTTTAGTGTTGCAAGAAAGTCTCAAATTATCTTTCAAAGTGGCTGCAAAATATGTCTTCTACAAGCAGGAAATGTTCTACATCCTCACTATCATTGGTGTTGTCTGTATGCTNTTGCTGGCATATTGAGGGCAGCACTTTCACAGCATCATCTTTCAGGATTTGAAATAGCTCAACTGGAATTCCATCACCTCACTAGTTTTGTTTGTAGTGATGCTTTCTAAGGCCCACTTGATTTCACACTCCAGGATGTCTGACTCTTTGTGAAAGATCACACCATTTTGATTATCTGGGTCGTGAAGATCTTTGTATAGTTCTGTGTTTTCTTGCCATCTCTTCTTTATATAATCTGCTTCTGTTAGGTCCAAACCATTTCTGTCCTTTATTGATCCCATCTTTGCATGAAATATTCCCTTGGTATCTCTAATTTTCTTGAAAAGATATCTAGTCTTTCCCATTCTATTACATTCCTCTCTTTCTTTGCAATGATCACCAAGGAAGGCTTTCTTATCTCTCCTTGTTTTTCTTTGGAACTCTGCATTAAATTGGGTATATCTTTCCTTTTATCCTTTGCTTTTCACTTCTCTTCTTTTCACAGCTGTTTGTAAGGCCTCCTCAGACAGCCACTTTGCTTTTTGCATTTCTTTTTCTTGGGGATGGTCTTGATCCCAGTCTCCTGTACAATGTCATGAACCCCCATCCATATTTCATCAGGCACTGTCTATGAGATAGAGTCCCTTAAATCTATTTCTCACTTTCACTGTATAATCATAAGGGATTTTGTTGTATACATACATACATATATATATATATATATATAAACAGGTTATATTTAATTCATTGGAAAATTTATTATGACTACATCAAAAATGAGCAGCCAGAAACAATACATCTGAATAATTCTGAGGATAAACAATCCTAATTTGTGTTCCATTTTCTACATCTTAAAGCTTTCCTCCAACAGAAATTTTCATTGGATGTCAGAAATTATGCATTGTTGAACCCACACTACAGTTTATAAAACCTAAGATAAAATAAACTTATAGAAAAGTTGAAAGCACTTCATTTCCTCTTATGCTCATAAATTTTCTACCTTACTACTTAAAAATGTTCACATGTCTTTCTGCTAGACTTATACAATTCCAGCTGAGGCCCTGCTGTGGACAGCATGTCCAAATGCTTTGAGCTAAAAAAGGCATCTGGCTTGATAAACAGAGGTGTACCTTTTTTTTTCAGTAAGTGTTATGCATTTGCCCAAATTTGTGCTTTTAGAGAAGTGCCCAAGGTCTGTTGTTGCAAAGGAAGACAAATTTACTTTCTATATCAAAACGTTTCTAAAAACACATCTTTATGCATATACTATTTGTGCTGAGGTCTAAAATTCTTTATATATATAGCTAAACACACAAAAGTAATAGCATATAAAAAGAACATTGGTCTTTCAATACCATGCTTCTCATCTGATTAGTTAGCAATTTGTACAATTAAACCTAAATGGATCCAATCCTAATATCACTTCTTGTTTTATTATAGCAGTAAAACAGGTACAGTACTATCTGCCCTGCTCATTTGTAATATTACTCATAAACACTTTTGTGTACACTCTATTTCAGTTTCCCAGCTTGATTAGCTAACAATATGCACTAAAACATTCAAGGTAAAATGGAAAGCTAATTCTATAGAGATATTTAAACTCATTTTTACACAGCAGGATTTATTAATACCAAAGAAGTTAAAAGGCAGTAGAACTTCATTCATACCCTCACTAATTCCCTCTGTTAAATCAAATATCCATGGAGAACTTAAATAGGATAGAATGCAGCAGTAGCATTTTTGGTNCTCTAGCTGTTCTTCTCTGTCACACAAAATCATAGTAGACCTGACTCATTCCTCATTAGGTTATTGTGAGTTTGCAGACTTAACAGAAAGGCAATAGGGGTAGAATTGCCACCTACTACCATTGATTTATGGGCTTCCCTGATGACTCAGATGGTAAAGAATCCACCTGCAATGTGGGAGACCTGGATTTTATCCCTGGATTGGGAAGATCCCCATGAGGAGGGCATAGCACACACTCCAGTATTGTTGCCTGAAGAATCCCATGGACAGAGGAGCCTGAAGGGCTATAGTCTGATGGGATAGCAAAGTGTTGGATATGACTGATTGACTAAGTACACACAGCATTGATTTATAATTATAATTTTTAAATGCATGATTTATCTTAAAATTTCTTAAAAGATTGCCGTCTTCTGCATTCTTTTTCTCTTTAATTAAAGGGCTGAAATCCCAGTACTTACTCATTTATCCTAATACAATCACACATAAAATAAGTGTATTTGAAATATAAGACAAACTATTTTACATTAGCAAATTGGTCAATTGTCCTCTCTGGACAATTACCCAAAAAAAAGTCCATTGTTAGATGTGAGGTTAAATTCTAAAGGTATTTCACTCATGTACATAGAAGTGCAACTCTTTTTCTTACAATTCCCCTCTCCCAATCTCCTACTTTTCAAACAAGTCATCTCCATGAAATAAACATGTTTAATGGGAACTGAAGCATTACTTCACCATGTTAAAGTTCACAAGTTCACAGTAACCCTTTCACAGCCAAATTTGGCTTACACTAAATCCTAATGGAGAAGGAAATGGCAACCCAAATTATTGCCTGGAGAATCCCATGGATTGAGGAGCCTGGCAAGCTACACTCCATGGGGTTGAAATATTCAGACATGACTTTGCAACGAAAACACCACCACCAAGTCCTAATGGACCTAATCTAAATCTTGGGAATCATGTTTAAGCATACTTTGGGGGGTGTTGGGGAGAGAAAGATGAAAAGAGAGGAAGGAGGAATGTGTTAGTCAGTACAGGGTTGTTTTTCTATCATGAAAAGCAACCGCAGTCTCAGTGACTTAATATAAGATGTTTACTTCTTGCTCACTCTTTACTTTCAAAGTGCATCAGCATGTGTGTTCTTTGTCAATATTCAGGAACTCACAGCCAGAAAAACAGAATGTGGTAAATTGCATATCGCCTCCTAAGCTTGTATACTATCTTCCTACTCAGACTAAATCTTATTAGCTAAAGCAAATTGTATATCTAGATTTAGTTTCAAAGGGGACAGAATAATACAACTCTACCTATGCCTAAGTGGAAAAGAGAATCAGAGTATATGAAAACACTCCTTATGACTTCCACAAGTCTATTAATCCTGTCAGCAGCAAGAGTTGAACAAGATATATAAATGAGGTCATGCTTTTAAAGAATAGTGACTGTGTTCATTTTCAGAATATGGTCTAAAGATGTGGTTCTTAAACTACAGTCCACATGTTCCTGTGGGTCTCCAAAACCCAAAACATTCTTTATAAGAACACTGTGATGTGATGTTATTTGAATTTTCAGTTCCATCCTCTCATGAGTTTGCTGTGGAAATTTTCAGAAGTTATATGATGTCATAGGGCAACAAATTAAATCCAGCTTCTTTCTACTAAAATAGAAAATAAAGAAATTTACACACAAAAAAATGTTGCTCTTCTCACTAAAACGTTTGTCTTCAAAATAGTTACTTTTTACAAAAATACACTGTATAACATATAATAGCTGTATTATTATCTTAAATTAATTAATAAATACCTGACCTCAGCATCAGAGACTCCCATAGGATGGGCTGGACCTCTGTTGTTGCAATATTATAGTTTATTACAGTTTAAGTTCTTCCTTTGTCCAACTCCCATNCATATAATAGCTGTATTATTATCTTAAATTAATTAATAAATACCTGACCTCAGCATCAGAGACTCCCATAGGATGGGCTGGACCTCTGTTGTTGCAATATTATAGTTTATTACAGTTTAAGTTCTTCCTTTGTCCAACTCCCATCCTTCAGTCCCCCAAGGATAATATTCCAAAAACAGTTTCCTCCTAAAATTCCTGCATTCATATCTCTATCTTAGAGTCTGTTTCCTAGACACTCCATTTAAAATAGTTGGTGCAAGGAGTCTAAGGAAGCTATAATTTGATTTTTGGGTTCTGTTACCCAGGAGGCAGTGAAGGGATCCTCACTGGCGGTAAGTGGAAGACTAATTGCATTTGTTAAGTGAAGTGGTAGAAGTGAATTTTTAAATACTTCCACTCGTGGTGGATTGGATAGGACACCAAGATCACACTAGTGGGTCCTGTGTCAGATATTTTGGAAGAGTGAGATAAATAATAATAGGAGAATTAGAGAATTATGTCTCTAATGATATAAGCCAATGAATGGCATGAAGAAGGAATAGACTAAGACTGATTAATCACCAAGAAACCACAAGGGATGAAAGCAAGAGGGCCTGGGAGCTTATAAAGAGAGTCAGTTCTTACAGCAGGAAGACAGAAACAGCTGATTACCCTTTGTTACAATGATCAGAGTAGTATAGCCCTGGAAGAGGGTGAATTTTAAAGTGAGCAGTCTCCTACCTCAGTATTAGGATCTTGAAGGGAAGAAGTAAGATCCTGAGATATTATGAACTAAATAATCTTGACTCCTCAGATCCTTTTGAACTCTGTTAAAAAAAAAAGTGAAAGTGTTGGTTGCTCAGTTGTGTCCAGCTCTCTGTGACCTTATGCACTGTAGTGTGCCAGAATCCTCTGTCCATGGAATTCTCCAGACAAGAAAACTGGAGTGGGTAACCATTCTTTTCTCTAGGGGATCTTCCCAACCCAGGGATCCAATCAGGTCTCCTGCATTCCAGACAGATTTTATTTTATTTATTTATTTATTTATTACCATATGAGGCAGCAGGAAAAACCAATTGCAACTGTCTTGCTAAATATAGTACCTCTACTAGAGCAAATTAGCACTGTCTCAGGGAGATGCCATGTGGACAGTGATCTGACATAAACATTCTTTTACATCCCTATAGAAAAGGAGGATTAGGGATATTTTGCATTAATTTGGAATGGACTACATTGCTCCCTTATGGTCTTGCTATATTAACTCCCCTACCTTCTGTTTAATACCTCCCTAGGGACATGGACCATCTGGGCATTTTACAGAATATCATATTGATTCAAAATACAGATATTAATAGGAAGGACTGAGCAAAAATGTGCATAAACCATGAAAGAACAAGTTGACAAGTTGGAGTTCATCAAATTTTAAAAGTTTACTTTTCATGTCAATATTTAAAAGACAAGACACTATAAGAAAATATTTGTAAATTTATTTGACAAAAGATCTTCAAATTTAGAATATAAAATCTTCAATATCAATAATAAGAAATGCATTCATTTTAAGAATGGACAAAAATTTGGAAATAAGCTTAAGCAAGAAGATACAGCGTATGGGAAATAAGTAGATGAAAATATTCAACATCGTTAGAAATTGGGGGAAAAAATGAGATACCATCACACACCAATTATAATTAACGGCCTTACAGATAGAGAAACAGACACAGGGGAAATAAGTGGCTTATAATGTTCCAGCTAGAAGCAGACAAGAGCTAAGATTCAAACGTAGAATTGTTTGACTGCAAAAAGTTACCATTTCAATGCACTGTGTAACACTCTAGAGGTGACATAATTGTTCAAAAATACTTCCATCTTTTGCATGTGATTGTTTTGAAATTAACAGCTATGGCTTTGCACATGTTAATACACCCAAAATCAATAAACTTCACTCCTATTTACTTTTTACAAATTAAATGACTCATTAATAACATTTCCCTAGTGGGTCTTTAAGTGCTTTTTAGCAGTATTGGAATCATGTGCTTCATTTAAAATTATATGAGGCAGTATCACACAGCAGTGAAGGGTTTAAAGGCCAGTTTTCCAACTAGTTGGAATAAATTAATAAAGCAAATTCAAAGGCCCTGAGATTTCTCTTGCCTATTGTTGAAGACTCTCATCCCCAACCATAATCCACTTCATCCCTGGATGTGAATAAACTTTATTTCATAAATCATATCATTACCATACTGGAGCATGAAGGAAATAAATTATGCTATGCCCTATCTTTCCCTCAAAACTACCAAATGTTTTATTTTACAACCTGTCACTCTAGAGTCTGTTTTAACTCCATTTTCATGCTTTCTTCTGAACATAATCCTGTAGACTTCGTGATGACTAAAGCAGATATATAGATACATATACATATACACATATATATATATATGATTTTTTAAATGGCTTGAGAAATCTACTTCAGAATTACATAGCCTTAGTGTTTAGACTTACACATAGAAGAGTTCAAATCTAGGCACTCATTACATGTGAGAAGTTTGAACAGATTTCACAATTATGGTTTTTAAATGAGAACCCTAGTACTTATATTTAGGATTTCATAAATTAAAAAGCAGAGATATTACTTTGCACTAGGTTCGTCTACTCAAGGCTATGGTTTTTCCAGTAGTCATGTATGGATGTGAGTGTTGGACTGTGAAGAAAACTGAGCACCAAAGAACTGATGCTTTTGAACTGTGGTGTTGGAGCAGACTTGAGAGTCCCTTGGACTGCAAGGAGATCCAACCAGTCCATTCTGAAGAAGATCAGCCCTGGGATTTCTTTGGAGGGAATGATGCTGAAGCTGAAACTCCAGTACTTTGGCCACCTCATGAGAAGAGTTGACTCACTGGGAAAGACTCTGATGCTGGGAGGGATTGGGGGCAGGAGAAGGGGACGACAGAGGATGAGATGGCTAGATGGCATCACTGACTTGATGGACATGAGTCTGTGTGAACTCCGGGAGTTGGTGATGGATAGGGAGGCCTGGTGTGCTACAATTCATGGGGTTGCCAAGAGTCGGACATGACTGAGTGACTGAGCGACTGAACTGAACTGAAATTCAAGATATCAATATGAAAAGTTCAAATTTAAAAAAAAAGTGTAAACATTTTATATGTATTAAGGTAAGGCCTTTCTGTTTACTTAAAAGTCTTACTTTTAAGATATGTGAATTTTTATATTTTTTAAAAGGTTCTGGGCTAACTATTTCAAAGTATTTGTACTGTGGATATGTATAATTTTTGAATGAATTTAGGAACTGAGGCTAGACTGAGTTGAATTCTACAACAAAGGGTGAGGAGATGAAGTTAGAGTTCTCAAGACCATCAGATGGGGAGAGGAGAAGTAAGAATAGAGAAATGAAGAATAAAAGCAAGTCTAGAGATTTTGACTTTTTTCAGAAAAGTCAAAACTGCTATTACAAATTACAAACCTAGTAGTGGCATAGCCAAAAAGACGAACAAACAAATGTTCAGTGTGTGATATTTGTTTTTCTCTTTGTAATAAAGATGAATGAATATAAACCTTTCCCTCTAATCCTGTATTTCTAAGTACCTAATGATATGATGCTTACCACAATCCTATTTTAGAGGATACATGTGTCCACGGTTCAGAAAGTCAGCTGGGGGGCTGATAAGAGAAAAGGATGTTGTCACAGTTTGGGTAAAATCTAAGAAAAAGGTAAAGAAAAAGCAGTAAGTCCCAATAAAGGAAGAACAATAAGTCAGAATAATGAATCAAATCCAGGTAGAAAGTCAGAGGCAATGTAGACAAGGAATGGGAAAGTCCATTTGGGAATTTTCTGACATCTTGGAGAAGGAGTGTGAAATGCTATAAAGATCATGTTTACCCCATCTAGTATTTGTGATAATACAGTCAGAGTGATGAGATATGTAATTATAATATTCAAACCTTTGTCTATATTAAGTATGTTACTTTTCTGCCTTGATGTTTCCTTTTCCACTGAAGACTTTAGGATAGAAGAGAAAATCTAGACCATTGCGAATGAGGCCTGTTACATAAATAAGAGAAAAATAAAACACAATACATCTGATAATGGTATTATAGTAAAGGATTTCCTGGGCACCTTATCAAGGCTGGTGGAATATTTCTTCAGAAGACTTTCCTGTCCTCCAGCTACTTTTTAAATCCCAGTCAAGATGAAACCTCCAAAGCCTCACAGGCTATATCAATTTCTATTCTCCTTCATGACAGATAAAACCTTCTGTAGCCAGTACAATATGGTCCCTTCACATATAACTCAGCTTTGCTAAAAGCAAGCAATCTTTGTTTATTTCTGCTTTCAGCCCAGTAGAGATTGTGTGCATTGGTCTTTAAAGCAATGCTTTTATTTCCTTGAGTTTCTGCTGGACTGTGGTTGTTTTATTAGTTTTTAGATGATTTATGTATTTTCAATGTACAAATGTCTACAGGCTAAGATAAATATATTTTTATAGTAAAATTTGAAAAATAGTTCAAGGCTTGAAAAAGCAAAGCTTATTAGGTGCTCAAAATTAAAATGAATGCTTTTTCTACCATACAAATTTTGCAAGGGAGAAAAAAAAAAACACATGTGAAGAGAAGGTCTATTAGATTTTCTACTTTTTATCTCTATCCACAGCACATGAATGCCTAGGATAAATATTAGGTCATTTACCGTAAGATATGTGAATATTTTAGAAGAGGATATCATGACAGTAATAAGACTCTAACTTGGGCACATAGGTGCTGGTATATTTAGGCCTCAACTCTTTAAATGTTGGAAATATTAATAGGTGTCAGTGAACATACCAATGTGACTATCATGCCTAAATTTTTTTACCACATTTCTTCCTAATGCAGAAAGGTCAGATTTCCATGTATCTATTGATGTATTAAACCATTAAGGTTGTTACAATTATATTAAAAATATTTCACATATTTGCACATTTCTATGCTTTGATCAATTATCATTATAAGGGGATTTGTTATCTTAATGTTCCAGAAAGGCATCTTCCTGCCCACGGTGGATGGAGAAAGCATCTTCTCATAATGTATACTATTATAGAGAGTAGATAAAACCTATTTTCTCTAAAACTCACCTTTAATGTATTAGAGATTGTTATTGATGTTTCCAATTTTATGTTTTGTAGCTATCACATTAATCCCCCCATCAAGTTTAAATTATAACCCTCCAAATTCCTGATATTGAATATGCTTATGATTATTATTTGGGCTCCCCTGGTGACTCAGATGGTAAAAATCTCCCTGCAGTGTGGGAGACCTGGGTTCAACCCCTGGGTCAAAAGATCCCCTGGAGAAAGGAATGGCTGCCCACTCCAATAATCTTGCCTGGAGAATCCCATGGACAGAGAAGCCTACTGAACTATATAGTCTATGGGGTAAGATTTAGAGAGAACTGAATGAATAACACTTTTGCTTGTCAATTATTATTTATATAAGGCAACAAGGATGTTCACTTAAGTATATATGAATAATATCTAATTTTTAAAAAATCAAAGTTAAAAGTATTGTGGGGTAAAGTGCTAAAGAGGTTTACTGTTAATGACTTCAACTATTCACAGCGAAAGTCTTGACAAAATGAGTACTGAGCAGCGCTGCATGGAGAACTGTTCAGGGAAGGACAGAGGTTAGACATAAGTAGCTGCTGCACCTTACTACTATCAATGATAGATACAGCTTGTAAGGTTGGTTCACAGCCTGTATGAAGGTGATTAAAATCAGCATCAAGTAGTCAGCCCTGATTTTGACAAGGTGCCCAGAGGCAATGGACAGAAGGAGAAAGGGCAGGGTTATTACTGGGCTGCAGTGAACACAGAAATTAAAAAGTGAATAGAAAATTTAAAAGCCAGTGAAAGTACTGAACAGAATCCAGAGATGCGAGTGTGGGGAGGGCAACAGAAGATTATGTGTTAGAAAAAGAAAGGGCTTCCCTGGTGGCTCAGTGGTAGAATCTGCTGGTGAATGAATGCAGGAGATGTGGGTTCGACCCCAGGGTTGGGAAGATCCTGGAGAAGGAAACGGCAATCCACTCCAGTATTCTTGCCTGGAAAATCCTGCTAGTGTGCTACAGCCCATGGGGTCACAAAAGTGATTAAACAACAAATGGAAATGAAGAAATGGGAGTTTTCAGAGAAGGCAACAGAGACCATGCTGGAGAGGGCAGTTTCTACAAAGTGCTGAGGGCAGAGGTCAGAAAGTAGTGTGGGGATGATGAAGTGCATGAAGAGTTGATTAATCATTTTGAAAGTTCATCTTACATTAACAAAAATGTCACCAAACAGCAAGCAATGCATGTTAGAAAAATAAATTGTTTTGCTTTTGATATTAAATAATTAATTACATGTGTTTGGGATAAAAATCCAATAAGAAGACAAAGGCTGATCATGAAGAAAAGGAAGAGCTTGTTGAATGGATCAAGGGAACGCTGGGAAGGCTGGAAATCAAAGCTGGTGTGCAGGGATCTACTGTGTATGGGGGGAAAAACACACTACTTCCAAGGATAAAGGAGGACAATTGGAAAGGAAGTGAATGAATGTCTGTTCAGGTGTAAAGCCGAGGAGAGACAGTACAGAAACCTATGAGTCTGATTGTCTTATTAAAGTAGGAGACAAATGAATTTGTCCTGAGATTGAAAGAACAGCTAGTAGGTAGGGAGTTCAAAAAGAAATTCAGAGTCTGGATGGGTTGCTTTGGGCAATGAGATATAAATAGGGATATTTCAGAGGACCCATGGACAGTATTGGAGTTGCATGTGTCATCAGAGAACAGGGATTTGTATTAACTTCAGTGTGCACTGCTGGGACATTTTGTCCAGGCACACTCGGGGACTGAGGTGAAGGAGTGGCTGTCTGTGGTTGTATCAGTTCAAAGCAGTTACCATGGAACAAAAATGTGGGCATGTTTAAGATAACAGGGAGAAATGGGTTGTATGTTTCACAATTGGGTGACAGTATAATGTATCATCCAAAATGGAACTTACTTAAAAGTGAAAGAAGACAACCATTTAGGAAGCCAGGAAAACAGGAGTAAACTGAGTGTCTGTCGCCAGGAAAATGGGGTAAATGGCCCATAGTGAATACAACTAATTTTTAGAAAGAACATAAAGATTGAGGGGAAATTTTTAGAAATTGCTCTAAATCTAGTTGAAGTTGGAGAAAAGTTAGATCATGAGTAAGAATATATATCCTGGACATGTGGTGGAGTACTACAGCTAAAAGAAAAAATTGGCTATAAGTGTGCAGATATCAGAAGTTTAATAAATATTACAGTTCTGGTTAGTGAAACAATTTAGTAATGCTGGAGTAGAGAAGGTGAGGAATCTGCTGGGTTCAGAAAGTCACAGTGAACTGAAGTTCAGGTGTGGATGTTTATTATTCCTTAGACTCTAAAATTATCCAGGAAGAGTGAAATTGATGGTGGAAAGAAAGTGTATAAGCCAGAGGCCAGAGTCCTCAAAGAATGTGAAGAAATGAGCTTGAGGGATGTCAGTCAGTAACATGAATGAGGTCTGGGTGACATGAGTTTCAATAAAAATAGTTTTATAAGGGCACAAGAGGTTTGGTAATAGCTACTAAGGAAATGAATACATTTGTCATTGCTTCATGGCATTGAGTATTTCAATCAACCTTGATCCAAGCTCATCCCGACTGATGATAATTTTATTTCCATTGCCTGCAGGGAGAGAATTCACTATTTATGGTAACCAAGAATGTACAGTTCTACATATCAGTTTTTAAATTCCCTTTAAATGAATAACTTAGACTTTTGTGCATGTTTTGCTTTGATTAATGATTCATCCAGAAAGAATGATGTATTCTTCCTCTGCCAGTAAAACTAAAATCCATTGCCTATAATATGTGATGTTAATTGATAAAATTTAAGACTTCTCTTTATCAAGAGATACTAACTTTTTTATACACTAATTTTTAAATATCAATAAAATTTTAAAATTCAGGAGAAATGTATTTATATCTTTGATTACATCACAAATATTTCATATCTTCA
>SJYW01029314.1:880-35001 GCA_006410735.1 Raphicerus campestris
AGCGATCAGTGTGCTCTGGAATTCCTGATCTGAATTATTAAATGATTCTCTCCGCCACTCCCTCGTTAAAGAGCACACCTCTCTTATCACAGGATCAATTTTTTTATTTTTTCTCTTCCCAAAAGCCACTTGGAGATGAAGACCCACTTAAGGAGATGGGTTGATCTTTAAAACTCAGTTATTGATGGCAGGAATGGAGGTCGTGGCAACTGGTGTCAGTATCTGTCAGGGATTGGTTCTCTGGATTGAATGAAAGAGAGAACCTTTCGTGTCGCTGGTTCTCCACAGGCTTTGGGTGGTTTGCGAGATGAAAGTGATGCTTTCTGAGAACGCAGATGTTTAAAAAGAAATGGCAACCTGCTCCAGTATTCCTGCCTGGGGAATCCCATGCACAGAGGAGCCTGGTGGGCTACAGTCCATGGGGTCGCAAGACTTAGACAGGACTTAAGTGACTGAACTGTCTCAGCAGACATTACAAAATGGGCAAGGAGGTTTACTGAACTTCCTGTGGGTTGAAATGATTCACAGCCTCACAGATAAGTTTTGTACCCACAGTCACCGCTGACCACTGTACCAGGATACCTTCATTTTAATATTTGCATCTGTGAAGGAAAATGTTCCGTGATTTGATGCTTCGTTTCCCTGACTCTGATAACTACAGTGACAAGGAAGACATGTCAGTAATGAAGAGAAAAAATTACACTTAAGGCAATAGATAAGGTTATCAAATGTTGCAGGGAGAGATGGGGTGTGTTGAGTTTCGGCCAGTTGGGTTGCTTTCTCTGTTTAGTCATATCTGACTCTGTGCGACCCCATGGACTGTAGCCCACCAGGCTCCTCTGTCCAAGGGATTTTCCAGGCAAGAGCAGTGGAGTGGGTTGTCATTCCCTTCTCCAGGGGAATCTTCCCAACCCTCGGATCGAATCCATCTCCTGCTTTAGCCGCTATCGCCCCCTGGGAAGCCCTTGCCAGTTGTATAGGAAGAGACTTTACAGCTGGTAAGTCTTCCCTGGTGGCTCAGCTGGTCAAGAATCCTCCTGCAACGTGGGAGACTTGGGTTCGATCCTTGCAGTGGTAAGATCCCCTGGAGAAGGGCAAGGCTACCCACTCTAGTGGTCTGGCCTGGAGAATCCCACGGACTATGTCGCAAAGAGTCGGACACGACTGAGCGAGTTTCACTCTCAAGTCTTGTTACGAGCTTTCCGTTACAGGTCTTAGACCTTCAGCTTGGTTTTAACAACGGTGACATTAGTCAGGGGGAAAACGGGAGATTGTGAAGCTTAAAAGGTATGCACACGCGGTAGTGACCCAGATGGGAATGTGTGCATATGATGCTTTTATCTCTGATTATAAGCAAGAGCTGAATGCTGGGATCTGTCTCAGTCCTTAGTTCCATCCGTTGATGCAGGAAGTGAAAACGTTGGTCCCTCAGTCATGCCCAACTCTGGGACCCCATGGGCTGTAGCCCGTCAGGCTTCTCTGTCCATGGGATTTCCCAGGCAAGAATACAAGAGTGGGTTGCCATGCCCTCCCCCAGGGGATCTTCCCTACCCAGGGATCGAACCTGGCTCTCCTGCACTGCAGGCGGATTCTTTATCACTGAGCCGCCAGGGTACATGTAATAAATGAAAGTGACAATTATCTTTCTAAGGCTATTCCTTCCTACACGCTCTTTGCCAAGAGCGGTGTTAAGTCTCTGAAGCTTTAAATCTGTGGCTGTGAGACAGGGGAGAAGAAACAGAGGAGAAATGAAAATGGAGACTAATTTAAGATTCATCGGTTTAAAAGAAGCAGTTCAATTCTGTGAACGTCTACAGTAGCTCAGACATGAGTTGACTGTTCAAGTCTATCTGTTTATCGCATCCTATGTATCTTTTTGAGAATGAAGGATGGCCCAACCTGAATTAACCCTTGGTATCCTGCTCAGAGCCAGGTCCTTCAAAAGGACTGTGATGGTCCTCCGTTCAGTCCAGTCATTCGGTCATGTCTGAGTCTCTGCGACCCCATGGACTGCAGCACCCCAGGCTTCCCTGTCCATCACCAACTCCTAGAGTTTACCCAAACTCATGTCCATCGAGTCGTTAATGCCATCCAGCCATCTCATTCTCTGTCGTCCTCCCACCCTCTGTCTTTCCCAGCATCAGGGTCTCTTCCAGTGAGACAGTTCTTTGTGAAGATGCTAGATGGTATAAATGTGGGACTTTTGTTAATTCTTTCCAAGATTGGGACTTATTGAATTGTAAATCACTCCAGGCTTTCTTTTTTCTGTAATACCTAGTAAGTCTTAAAAAAAATATCAACTACTTATTCTTTTCATGAAAAGGTTTTTCTAATACTTTGCATTTTTAGATATTTTTCCTCAGGTTTAAAGTATGAAAGAAATATGTTATATATAAATTGAAATGTACATTTTAATGTCTTTCAAGTTTATATGTATGCAGATTACTCCCTTGAGAACACAGTATGTAAGATTTACATTCTTGAGACAATATCAAAAACTGCTTTTAGATTGTACTTTTAACGAGTTTTATTTTTTTTATAAAGAGTTTTTTCTTTTTTTTATGTGGACCATCTTTAAAGCCTTTACTGAATTTGCTGCAATTTTCCTTCTATTTTGCCTTTTTTTTTTTTTTTTGTCCACAAGCCAGGTGGGATTCTCAGCTTCCCAGCCAGGGATCGAACCTGTCCCCCTGTACTGGAAGGGGAGGTTCCAACCACTGGACTGCCAGGGAAGTCCTGGTTTAGTTTTTGCTTTACAGATTGTTGGAGGGGACATTCAGTCTCCTTGGACTCTCATGTGGTCCATATCCCACCCTGGATTCCCTTCTCATTAGCATCCTCTGTTACTAACGTACATCTGATACAGATAAGGCACCTGTCTGTGTTCAGTGTTAGCTAACCACAGTCCACACAGCTCCAAGTTGCCTCAGTCTTCATCCTCTCTGTGGGTCTGAGCCAGGATCCCACGCTGTATGCCTTTATTCCTTATAGCTGCTGGGCAGCTCTGGTCTGTGGCCGTCTCGCCTCCTTTGCTTGTCTTTTGGGACCCTGATGGTTCTGGAGGAGGACCGATCGGGTATCGTGTGGAATGTGCCTGCATCAGGGTTTGTATGGGAGTTAGACTGGAGTTGTGGGTCGGGAGCTGAAAGGCACAGGGGTGCCGTGCCCATTTGCTCAGATGGTGTCCAAAGGGCTGTGCCCTCACGGCGCATGGTGTGACCTTCATCGCCCTGCCAAGGTCGTCTTCCTGGGGCCCTCCACCACAGAGGGACTCTGCCCCTTTGCCTCCCGTCCTCTTTGAAAGAAGCCTGTACCGTGTGTTCCCGGCTTCAGGATCCGGACTCACTGCTCTCTTTCTGTTCTTCGTCTACATCATTGGAAGGTTTTTTGCATGAGAGATTTGTCCATCTTCCCCTGTTTATTTATTTATTCAGTCATTTACTTGTGCCAGTATGGAGTCAATAGACACTTTAATCTTTGGTTTAGAATCCAATATTGTGTTATTTATCCACAACTGGTTTTAGGAAATAATCTATAATTGCAACATATTCAGGCATATATATGAAATATGTTATATATTTTGACTTTATAAAATATATTTTTTGACTTTATAATATGTATTATATATTTTGACTTTATAATACATATTATATACTTTGACTTTATAATACGTATTATATATTTTGACTTTATAATATGTATTATATATTTTGATTTTAACTAAGCCTGCTAGAGTCCTCAGTAACTGAATGCCGGCTTGCCAAGGAAATGAATTCCATTTCTCTCGAGTGGATCTCACACGCACCGCCAAGGTCTTGTGCGTTTTTTTTTTCCCCTCTTTATTTTATAGAACTGTGCATGCCTGCTAAGCCAGCAAAGTCGTGTCCAACTCGGTGAGACCCCATGGACTGCAGCCCGCCAGGCTCCTCTGTCCATGGGATTCTTCAGGCAAGAATACTGGAGTGGGGTGCCATGGCCTTCTCCAGGGGATCTTTGCCCAAATGTGCTGTTCCCAATGAGCCTGGTACCTCTGTCTCTTCTTACCTCTATAGAACCCCGGCGTTAAAGTCCACGTTCTTCTCCAGTGCTGTGATATTTTCTTGTAGTTATTTAGCCGCTCAGTCATGTCCGAGTCTTTGCAACCCCATGGACTGCAGCCTGCCCGGCTTCCCTGTCTTTCACTGTCTCCCGGAGTTTGCTAAAGCTCATTTGCCTTGAGTCGGTAATGCTATCTAATCATCTCATCCTTTGGCGCCTCTTTGCTAATAGAGACTTTGCTGTAATTCCTCAGTGGCTCTTGGTCTGTTCACTGGGGATCTGCTGTTCCCGTGTGGCTTGGCAGATCAGAGAGTGGATATCTACCCTTCCTTCAATCGAGTGAAAGCTTTTAGTCTTCCCTTCCTGCTTCAGAACAGTTCTCTGCTTCTTGACCTTGGAGCTCCAGGACGCAGGTACCCGCTAGGGCATGCTGGAATCTTGCCTGGCTTATTTCTGAAACCTCTCCATTTGTGGTTTCATTGCTTTAATTACGAAACCTGTTACCCGTGGGTCTGCGAAGGGTTTGCAGTCCCAAGAGAAAGCATTCCTCTCGAAAGAGAGAGAGATGGCAGATTGAGCCCTGGTGTTTGCGCATTCTCATTTTTTTACCTGCTTGGGGTTTTTTGTCGCTTTTTTCGTTTCTCTTTTTTTCACCCAGACTGCTCAGAGAATAAACCCAAAAGGCGTGTATGGTAAACATATGTCTGCTATTTGCTGCCATGGAAACTCTGAGTTTATGATTAATGTGCCCAAAGGTTAGAGGTCAGGAGATTTAAACGAAAAACGCATCCACCAGTCGATAACGTTGCACGGTTTTTGTTCATCAGCCTTAGCGAGTCAACGAATACAGGCAAGCGTGTCGATAGATCCCAGCATAATGAGAGGTGGGTCCCGTCCTCCCGTTTAACCTCATCCTTTCTTTCCCTTTACTGATTTCACTGGCACATCACTCTTGCCTCTTATGTCAGCAGACCCCAGGCTTTTGTGCCCCGGCGACCGTTTTTGTGGACGATAACATTTCCGAGGACCAGAGGTCAGTGGTAGTTTCCTGATGGTTCGAGCACGTTTCATTTATCTGGCACTTNCCTCTTATGTCAGCAGACCCCAGGCTTTTGTGCCCCGGCGACCGTTTTTGTGGACGATAACATTTCCGAGGACCAGAGGTCAGTGGTAGTTTCCTGATGGTTCGAGCACGTTTCATTTATCTGGCACTTTATGCTCTTCTCAGTCTGACCAGAGGTACCAGTCAATGGCATGGAAGTCGGGGACCCTGTTTGATGTGATTCAGGGCTTAAAGCCGCATGTACAGTGTACAGCCAGGTGTCACTTGATTTCAGAAGGTTTTTCATCAGTGTGATGTGTAGGGCGTTAAGCTCTTGATAGAAGGGAAGAGAAACAATAAATAAATACTTTAAAAAAACCCGAAGTTCCTCTTGTGCTGCTTTTAAGACAAATGACACAGTTGGGAACAGCTAATGACACATTTGGGAACAGCTAGAAACCACATCTGAGTTGATCTTGGACACAGCCTGGAGGGCTTCCTGGAGGAAGCGCCTTATGGCAAAACCTGAAAGATAAGAAGGGAGAACCCGGACATTGAAACCATTGAAAACCCAGACATTGAACTCTGTAGTCAGTGCGTTGAATGCTACGGAAAAGGGATTTCTCCAACTAAGCGTTATGTTTCCTCTCTCTCTCTTTTTTTTAAACTTTATTTTCTGTCTGTTGTTTTCAATTGAATGGAAGATTGTTTAAATTCTGTGTGTGCTAAATCGTGTCCAACTCCTTGTGATACCATGGATTGTAGTTTACCAGGCTCCTCTGTCCACAGGATTGTCCAGGCAGGAATACTGGAGAGGGTTGCCATTTGTTTCTCCAGGGGATCTTCTAACCCAGGGATTGAACCCATGTATCCTACATCAGCAGGTGGATTCTTTACTGTGAGCCACCAGGGAAGCCCAAATCAACTGTCCTCTGATATAAGAGAAAAAGTAAAGTGAGAAAACACACGAGCTAAGAAAAGAGATAAAAACACTCAAAAATTCTAAATCCCTTCCCTTTCCACAAAGCATCTTCCTTCTCAACTGTTTTCAGATCCCCTTTGGTGGACTCAACATACCAAAGGTGTTATTCAGAATCTTGGTGGCCGGGGGCCACGTGGGTATAGGATGTGCAGAGAAAGGCAGTGTAGCCTGGGTGTTAGGCAGTGTCTGTGGCAAGAAGTCATATTCATTGTTTTCCATATGATGGCAGCTAATTTGTCTCTGTCCCTTGCCTCTGAAGACTTCCATATGGGTGGTACCTGGAGAAGATGCTACAAGTTGAAAAATAAGCGTGGTACCCATTACATGAGCTGACTCACTGGAAAAGACCTTGATGCTAGGAAAGATCAAAGACCAAAGACGGGGATGTCACAGGATGAGATGGTTGGGTGGCATCCCCGACTCGATGGGCATAAAGTTTGAGTAAACTCCAGGAGCTGGTGATGGACAGGGAAGTCTGGTGTGTTGCAGTCCATGGATCACAGAAATGGACATGACTTAGAGACTGAATGACATGCAAGATGGCATTTCTTTGTAGAGAAAGTAGTTAGATGATGAGTCTCTGTGTGAGTTGNTGCCCTCCATTTCAGCACCCTCTATTTATCTATTTATCCTTTCTGCCAGCCTTCTTTTCTTCCTTTTTCCTTTGCTTCTCTCCATCTCTTCCTTATAATCCTAGATTTCTCAACCTTGCTTCTACTGACGTTTCAGCCTGGAGATTTCTACTTTTTTTTTTGTTTATTTTGGTGTGTGTGTGCCTGTCTATGCATGTGTGACCCTTCTTCTCCATCTTAAGATATGTAGCATCAACCCTTTCTCTACCCANGACCAACTCTGCGACCCCACAGACCGCAGGACGCCAGACCTCCCTGTCCATCACCGACTCCTGGAGCTTGCTGAAACTCATGTCCATTGAGTGGGTGATGCCATCCAACCATCTCATCCTCTGTCATCCCCTTCTCCCTCCTTCAGTCTTTCCCAGCATCAGGGGCTTTTCCAATGAGTCAGTTCTTCACATCAGGTGGCCAAAGGATTGGAGTTTCAGCATCAGTCCTTGCAGCAAGGTATTACAGTTCTTGCCGTTAAATGGAGATAAACAAGTTTCGCTTTCGGTTACTTGTGGGAATAAATGATCTGCTTTTGCATATACCCAACTGCTGTGATAGCAGATTGTTTCTGTGGATGTCTTAAATTCGTGCCCTCCATTTCAGCACCCTCTATTTATCTATTTATCCTTTCTGCCAGCCTTCTTTTCTTCCTTTTTCCTTTGCTTCTCTCCATCTCTTCCTTATAATCCTAGATTTCTCAACCTTGCTTCTACTGACGTTTCAGCCTGGAGATTTCTACTTTTTTTTTTGTTTATTTTGGTGTGTGTGTGCCTGTCTATGCATGTGTGACCCTTCTTCTCCATCTTAAGATATGTAGCATCAACCCTTTCTCTACCCACTGGATCCCCATAGCACTGTACATCAAGGTATGAAATCCAATAGTGTTTCCACACATGTCCTCTCTGGGGCAAAAATCTCAGAGCCCCTTTCTCTAAACTGTCCCACCTGTTCTGAGAATCCTGCTTCCTCTCTTTCACTCAGTTGAAGGGTGCAGTTTTATAAGATGCTGGTGTTTTTATCAGGTACTCTTGGATTGAATCTCATTTCCACTCTTGATGGGAAAGAGGCAAGTGATACCGCTGTTTCTATAGCTCCTCACACGGAACCGTAAACTTGGGAGTTTTATGGGAATGGGCATGAGCTTAAATCTAATTATATCAACTACTTTTACATGTCTGAAAAAGAGGTTGTACTAGGAGAAAAAGCAAGGACAAGTGTAAATAGAAAGATAAAGGTATGGCATCGTAATTACCTGGCTTGTTTTCCCTGTGAGGTTTGCGGTAATGAATTTATTCCCCATTATTTCTGGTAGGTTCTCAGGACTCTAAGACAAAAGGAAACTTTCTAGTCTTTATTTATTTGGCTGCATCAGGTCTGATTTGCTGTACGAAGGATCTTCATCGTATCATGGGAGATCTCTAGTTGTGGCTTATAGGGTCACGTGGGATCTTAGTTCTCTGCCCAAGGATTGAACCCACATCCCCTGCATTGCAAAGTGGATTCTTAACCACTGCGGCTCCAAGCGAGTCTGAGATGAACATAGTTTTAATTAGCTTTTCTCTAAATGTATTCATAGTGGATTATAGGATCTATATTACTAGTGGACCCTGCATGCCTCTTTCTCTCCCCACCTGGGTATCTATTGATTTATATGTTGACAGTGAAGTAACAGGAAGAATAATTGTTATGTACAATTTCAAGATAATCATATTTCATATTGGTACAACTTGCTAAAATGTGAGAGTGTAAGTGCAAAGAAATTTGAAAAAAAGGATAAAGTAGGCTGACAAAATAATGTGAAACAGCATAAAATGAAATATTGAATGTGGGGTCAAATAGCTGCTGCTGCTGCTGCTGAGTCGCTTCACTCGTGTCCGATTCTGTGCAACCCCATAGATGGCAGCCCACCAGGCTCCCCCGTCCCTGGGAGTCTCCAGGCAAGAACACTGGAGTGGGTTGCCATTTCCTTCCCCAATGCACAAAAGTGAAAAGTGAAAGTGAACTCAGTCAGTTGTGTCTGACGCTCAGCGACCCCGTGGACTGCAGCCTACCAGGCTCCTCCACCCATGGGATTTTCCAGGCAAGAGTACTGGAGTGGGGGGCCATTGCCTTCTCCATTAATAGCTGAGCATACGACATTGGAGGGACCAAAATATTTGTTGGGATTTTTCTATAACAGCTGATGAAAAACCTGAATGAGCTTTATGGCCAACCTCATAATTAAGAGGGTAACACCCACTCCAGTGTTCTTGCCTGGAGAATCCCAGGGACGGTGGAGCCTGGTGGGCTGCCGTCTATGGGGCTGCACAGAGTTGGACACGGCTGAAGTGACTTAGCAGCAGCAGCAGTTAAGAGAAAATAATAAAACACAGTACATGAACTTCGTGTTTTTGCTTGTCTAAATTTTACTGGAGTACTACTGTATTTTTCAGGATTCAACAAAGACAGCTAAATGCCAGCCTTGAGACTGTCGGGTAAGAATTAGGATAAAGGAGACAGAATGGATTTTTCATGGAGGTGTGAGTGATCCAGTGACTGGTCAGATGATAAAGCTAAATGTCCACCCTTCTCCATCACTAATATCCCTTGATGTTTGTGCGTGGTGTTGCCATGGGTTGCATCCTTTGCTCGGATGACAGGGACCCCGATGCCGTGTCAAAGCATCATTGTCACCCAGGGAACAGTTAAAGAAGGAGCTGTTCTGTCAGTTTTATCCTTAAAGGAAATACTTTGCTTACTTGCTAGATATAGAAGAAAATTATTAAAATTATTTTTAAATATGGTCCATTTTAAAGTCTTTATTGCCGTTGTTACAATACTGCTTCTGTTCTGTGTTTTGATATTTTGACCTCAAGGCATGTGGGATCTTACTGACCTGAGCAGGCATCACATCCACACCCCCTGCTTTGGAAGGCAAAGTCTTAACCACTGGACTACCAGCGAAATCCCTAAACAAAGCATTTTGATTACAACCAAAGGACGGTTTAGTAATTTTGTCTTCCTCTAATCTCACGTCCAATTCCTGTGATGAAGTCGAGGCAGCAGACGTGTGTGCGTTGCTTTCTAGGTACCAGAATGGGACAGGGCAGAGAGTTTGATGATAAGACAGACTGAGACGATTGTCAGGCTGAGATCCTGGTGTGAACACTCCCTGATGGCGCAGCGGGAAAGGAAACCGCCTGCAATGCAGGAGACGCGGGAGACGGGAGTTTGATCCCTGGGTCGGGAAGATCCCCTGGAGAGGGAAATGGCACCGCACTCCAGTACGCTTGCCTGGAAAGTCCCATGGATGGAAGAGCCCGGCGGGCTACAGTCCATGGGGTTGCAGAGAGTCAGACACGACCGCGTGACTAGCATCTTCGCTTTTATTTTTTCATACGCCGTGTAGTGAAGCTGTGTTAATAGATTTGTGGGGAGAGACAGAAAGCTGCACGTTATCTTTTCAGATTGGATGCCTAAAGGGTGTTTTGTTGAAGGCAGTGAGGAAAGACTTCAGTGGACAAAACAGAGCGTAAGCAGGCACACGGGGCGTGGTACCTGTGATGGTCTTGGGCAAACCCAGGGTGGTACACCGTTCTCGATGAGGGCAGGGTGGTGGGTCCTGAATGCGAGAAGTAGATTTGGACAAGGCACTGCCCTTCCTCTCATGTCCTATAAGGTCGTGGTATTCGTGCTGTTGGAAATGAAGAAGTGGAGGGAGCTGAAGCATGTTATTTGTGTATATTTTTATTTTCTTATTTCTCTGGCTCTGCTGGTTCTCAGTTGTGGCCCCTGGGATCTGTAGTTGTGAAATCTGAACTCTTCATTGTGGCACGCAAACTCTTAATTTTTTATAGTCGTGACACGCGGGATTTAGTTTCCTGATACAAATATTGGGAATAAAATGATTGTTGAAATGCATTTTCCTAGAAAACATTAAAAAAAAATTCTAAATAGTTGTGTTTTTTCTTAATTTCACATGAAAATTCACTGCTCAGATTGCATCATCCATATTATATTTTTAAGGTTTTAGAGAAGTCGTTAAATCATTTTAATACTAAATACATATAACGAGACATCTATTTGCCTTAAAGGAAAAATTGATCAAATAACTGAACCATTTCTTAATATTTATTTTTAGGTCATTAAATCATATGTCACAGCAGACTTTAAAATTAAATTATTTGTCTTTCATTGTTAAATGTACCCAGAGATTAATGACTGTAAGTAATCTTTTTCTTTATTGAATGGTGTGAATTCTACTTCCTGACATTTATGAAGAGATTCTTGTATTAATTTAGAATAACGATCAATATGAATATGGCATTATATATATGTGTGTGTGTGTGAAGGTTGTCAAAAAGTTCCTTTGGGTTTTTGCATAACATCTTGCAGGAAAACCCATATGAACTTTTTTTGCCAACTCTGTATACACACACACACACATATGTATATTATATTATATTTTATATTATCATCATACATGTTCAAAATTCAGCAGTGTTTACTGTTACTTTGGTGAAAAAGCTATATGTAAAATAGTAGATAAGGTGCTTAGATGGAGAAAGTGGAAGTTGAGTATTTTTCCTTTCCAGTTTTAACCCTTGAGGGTCTTTGATGACAACCTGGTACAAGCCCTCTTCAGCCGCCTGATTATGCAGAATAAGTCTCTAGTTCCAGTAGTGATGAGGGGATTTGCCTAGCCCAGACTGCACAACAGCATGTTAAGAGCTGACTTCCTTTTTATCGAGGATCCAGACATGCAGCATCACGCTGCACCATCCCTGGATAAAAGCAGAGAAAAGCAAGCTCCCGCACACAGGGACAGACATGTGACTGCCACCCACCGGCGTGGACACCCATTCGTATGTGAATGGCTCTGGTTTCAGGCGTCTTGACGGGAATCTCTGGCTGTGGACCTTGAAAAATGGCTTCTGCACGGGCCCAGGGTAGAAAGTGAAGACGGCTGCATTTTCTCTCGGCATTTGCTGCTATTGCTAAAAAGGTCACACGTGCAATTTAAAACACTCCATGCGTGGAGCTTGAGAAATGCCACCTGGAAAATGAAACTGCTTTCGTCGACATTTTTGGCCAGTTTCCAAAGGGGACTATATTTCCGCTTTCCCCTCTCATGGATTTGCAAATTTGGGCTTTTGTTAAAAAAAAAAAAAGCCTGCTCCCTTGTGAATCATGGACAGAGAAATGTACTGGGAAGATATGGGGATTGTGTGTAGATAAAAAGATTAAATGGAGAATGAAAGTGATTAATGGCAAAAATAAAAAAAAGAACAACTTAACAAAGGATGCTTTCAAAACTATTAGGAAGCTCATAGTTGAGGAAGTTAAATGTGTAAAACTCCATCAATAGAAATGCCCCAACCCATCATGTTTAGAGATAAGCTGATGAATTTTATAATATTTTGCTTCACTTTATTTGAAAGTGAAAGTCGCTCGGTCCTGTCTGACTCTTTGCGACTCTGTCCATGGAATTCTCCAGGCCCGAATACTCGAGGGGGTAGCCTTTCTCTTCTCCAGAGGCTCTTCCCAACACAGGGATCGAACCCAGGTCTCCCACACTGCAGGTGGATTCTTCACCAGGTGAGCCACCAGGGAAGTCCACAGAGACAGGCAAATATATATTATTTTCCTTTATGCTATTATACTCTTGCCTAGCTTAATGAGAAAGCTAAATACATTTATCTGTGGGTGTGGTCAAACGATAATTCTCACACTTTGCTGAAATGATGGAGAATTTTGAAAGAAATTAGGTGTTAAATATAAAAATGGAGTAAGATACCTGCTTCTCTCTGCAGCAGTATTCCTCTGAGAAGCTTTCATGTATGAAAGTCAAAGTCCCTCAGTCGTGTCCGAATCTTTGTGACACCATGGACTACAGTCTACTGAAATTCTCCAGGCTAGAATACTAGACTGGGTAGCCTTTCCCTTCTCCAGGGGATCTTCCCAACCCAGGGATCGAACCCAGGTCTCATGCATCGTGGACGGGTTCTTTACCAGCTGAGCCACAAGGGAAGCCGTTCCTCTAAAATTAAGCGCAAAGATTCAGTGTCTCAGTATCTTGGAGCTGCTGTAACAAAAATGCCTCTGATTGGCGGTGGGTTGGGTGGAGCGGGGTTTAAACAGGAGACATTTATTTGTTACATTTCTGGAGGCCAGACGTCCAGGATGAAAAGTGTCAACAGATGTGGTATCTGGTGTGAACCCGATTCCTGGTTCACAAATACCATCTTTTCACCGGATCCTCACATGGTGAAGAGGGTGGGAGAGTTCTATGATTTGAGTGGAGGTGGTTCCTTTTCTAAGGACACTGATCCGTCTGGGTCTCCCATTTCCGCTCGTGTTCCCTCCACTTTCTGCCAGGCATCCTGCATTCAGGCCCCGGAGCACAGTCTGCTCTCACATCCGCCCCTAAGCCTTCCTTCTGATGAGCTGTACCCTCAGATGGCTTCCACCACATTCTCCATCTGGGAAAGNCTGGTGTGAACCCGATTCCTGGTTCACAAATACCATCTTTTCACCGGATCCTCACATGGTGAAGAGGGTGGGAGAGTTCTCTGATTTGAGTGGAAGTGGTTCCTTTTCTAAGGACACTGATCCGTCTGGGTCTCCCATTTCTGCTCGCGTTCCCTCCACTTTCTGCCGGGCATCCTGCATTCAGGCTCCGGAGCACAGTCTGCTCTCACATCCGCCCCTAAGCCTTCCTTCTCATGAGCTGTACACTCAGATGGCTTCCACCACATTCTCCGTCTGGGAAANGGATGAAAAGTGTCAACAGATGTGGTATCTGGTGTGAACCCGATTCCTGGTTCACAAATACCATCTTTTCACCGGATCCTCACATGGTGAAGAGGGTGGGAGAGTTCTATGATTTGAGTGGAGGTGGTTCCTTTTCTAAGGACACTGATCCGTCTGGGTCTCCCATTTCCGCTCGTGTTCCCTCCACTTTCTGCCAGGCATCCTGCATTCAGGCCCCGGAGCACAGTCTGCTCTCACATCCGCCCCTAAGCCTTCCTTCTGATGAGCTGTACCCTCAGATGGCTTCCACCACATTCTCCATCTGGGAAAGTCCCAGGCATTTATTACATCCAGTAAAAAAATTTTTTTATCCCCCGCCCCGCCCCCCGCCTCTTTTTTTTTTTTTTTTAAAACAGAGCATAAAGGAAAAGAAGGATAGAAAGAGAGTGTGTTCAGTTATCATCATGGGTTTTCAAATATTTCTCTGTATTAGGCAGCACTGGGTCTTAGATGCATCACACAGGATCTTCTATCTTTGTTGCAGCTTGTGGGGCCTTCGGTTCAGTTCAGTCGNGTCCCAGGCATTTATTACATCCAGTAAAAAAAATTTTTATCTGCCCCTCCCCGCCCCGCCTCATTTTTTTTTTTTTTAAACAGAGCAAAAAGGAAAAGGAGGATAGAGAGTGTGTTCAGTTATCATCATGGGTTTTCAAATATTTCGCTGTATTAGGCAGCACTGGGTCTTAGATGCATCACACAGGATCTTCTATCTTTGTTGCAGCTTGTGGGCCCTTCGGTTCAGTTCAGTTGCTCAGTCGTGTCCGACTCTTCGTGACCCCATGAACTGCAGCACTCCAGGTCTCCCTGTCCATCACCAACCCCCAGAGTTTATCCAAACCCATGTCCATTGGGTCGCTGATGCCATGCAGCCATCTCATCCTCTGTCGTCCCCTTCTCCTCCCACCTTCAGTCTTTCCCAACATCAGGGTGTTTTCCAGTGAGTCAGCTCTTCCCATCAGGTGGGAGTTTCAGCCTCAGGCCTTCCAATGAATATTCAGGACTGATTTCCTCTGAAGCAAAATCCTAAGAATGACTGGTTGGATCTCCTTGCAGTTCAAGGGACTCTCAAGAGTCTTCTCCAACACCACAGTTCAAAAACGTCAATTCTTTGGCACTCAGCTTTCTTTATAGTCGAACTCTCACATCCATACATGACTACTGGAAAAGGAGTCTTCAGTTGCCAACTTTGAGCAGGGGCATGTTCATTCTTGGTCCCCGAACAGGGATCGAACTTGGGCCCTCCGCATTGGGAACAAAACGTCTTAGCCAGTGGATGACCAGGGAAGTCCTCTAACATTGTATTTCTAATGCTTAATCTCATTTTTCCCCCCAAATTTTCTTCTCTCTCTCTCTTTAGTGGCTAAGTCGTGGCTGACTCTTGCGACTCCAGGGACTGTAGCCTGCTATGCTCCTCTATCCGTGGGATTCTCCAGGCAAAAATACTGGAGTGGGTAGCCATTTCCTTGTCCAGGGGATCTTTCTGCCTCAGTCATAGAACCCTGGTCTCCTGCACTGCAGGGGATTTGCAGGCAGCTTCTTTACCAGCTGAGCTACGAGGGAAACAAATATTTCCTAGCAAATAATTTTTGGATTGACAAATGTGTGTGAGAGATGATTTCTTTCTTTCTTTCTTTTTTTTTTTTACCAAATTACAGGATATCTGCCAGTGAGTTCTGCTTCAAACAAAGAGGGTGGACTTCCTTTATTTTTGAAAATCATTCAGTGAATTATTTAAAATGTGCATTTGTCTAAAGTGTTGAGAGCTTAAGGAGAGATGCATGATTGCAGCCTTGATGCATCAGAGCAGAGGTAGAGGAACATAGTGGGGGTCTCTTGGTTTTCCTTTTCAATCTTCCGTAAATGCAGTTCCGGCAGTCACCAATCTGCTTTGGTATCATCATTGCAGTGTTGCAAAATGAGAGCATGTATTTCTTCATTTATCTTGCCTCAGCTTGTGTTTTGACGCCCCAGTTCAGTTGAGTTCAGTGGCTCAGTCGTGTCCGACTCTTTGCAACCCCGTGGACCGCAACACGCCAGGCCTCCCCGTCCATCCCCAGCTCCCAGGGTTTGACCCCTCATGGGTTTACTGCTGCAGCTGCTTGGTTTCTTGACACAGGCAGGAGGTGGAGTGAATGATGCAAGGAGAATACTTGCTCTAGAGAGAAGCCGTCATGCCTTCTGGGCGCCCCGTGTCTTTTTCTGCCTTGACCTTGGGTGGTTTTTCCTTGAGTGCTTTGCCTCTGGGATGTCTCCCAGCCTCCTTCACTAGGGAAGGAAATTTTTTTCGTTTTCTCGGGGGCCACATTGTGCAGCTGACGGGGAAGACATACCTTCTCACACCCCCTTGCTTGCACTTTGCCAATCTGGAGTGATTCTTGAACCTTCCAAGGGAATGATATCAAGGGGCCCCTTAGCATTTGAAGGTAACCAACATTAGCGACCTGTCTATGACAAGGTAGACCAGTTCTCTCGTTTGCTGCTTTGGGCTTCTCTAGCAACTCAGCTGTAAAGAGTCTGCCTGCAATGCAGGAGACCCTGGTTCAATTCTTGGTTTGGGAAGATCTCCTGGAGAAGGGATAGGCTACCCACTCCAGTATTCTTGGGCTTCCCTGGTGGCTCAGATGGCAGAGAATCTGCGCGCAATACAGGAGACCCTAGTTTGATTCCTGGGTGGGGAAGATCTGCTGGAGCAGGGATAGGCTACCCACTCCAGTATTCTTGGGCTTCCCTGGTGGCCCAGCTAGTAAAGAATCTGCCTGCAATGTGGGGGACCTGGGTTTGATCCCTGGGTTGGGAAGATCCCCTGGAGAAGGGAAAGGCTGCCCACTCCAGGATTCTGACCTGGAGATTCTCATGGACTGTATAGTCCGTGGGGTCACAAAGAGTCGGACCCGACTGAGCCACTTTCACTTCCACGATAAGGCAGACAGGCTGCTGTTTGCTGCTTTCCACCATGGGCTAGAATAATTGACTTTTTTTGCTACTTTGCTCATTTAAATTTTGTTTCGGGTGGTAAAGAAAAGAGATCTATGAAAACCCGATAACCACACTGATGAAGTAGAATTGTATATATCATAATAGTTTAAAAGCTTTTATCCCAACAGTCTAAGGACAGAGCGTTTTTTAGCATATNTTGGGAAGATCTCCTGGAGAAGGGATAGGCTACCCACTCCAGTATTCTTGGGCTTCCCTGGTGGCTCAGATGGCAGAGAATCTGCGCGCAATACAGGAGACCCTAGTTTGATTCCTGGGTGGGGAAGATCTGCTGGAGCAGGGATAGGCTACCCACTCCAGTATTCTTGGGCTTCCCTGGTGGCCCAGCTAGTAAAGAATCCGCCTGCAATGTGGGAGACCTGGGTTTGATCCCTGGGTTGGGAAGATCCCCTGGAGAAGGGAAAGGCTGCCCACTCCAGGATTCTGACCTGGAGACTCTCATGGACTGTATAGTCCGTGGTGTCACAAAGAGTCGGACACGACTGAGCCACTTTCACTTCCACGATAAGGCAGACAGGCTGCTGTTTGCTGCTTTCCACCATGGGCTAGAATAATTGACTTTTTTGCTACTTTGCTCATTTAAATTTTGTTTCGGGTGGTAAAGAAAAGAGATTTATGAAAACTCGATAACCACACTGATGAAGTAGAATTGTATATATCATAATAGTTTAAAAGCTTTTATCCCAACAGTCTAAGGACAGAGCGTTTTTTAGCATATTAATTGGTAACAATGTTTTTGAGTGAGTGAGTGAGTGAGTGAAGTCGCTCAGTCTTGTCCGACTCTTTGCAACCCCATGGAGTGTAGCCTACCAGGCTCTTCCCTCCATGGGATTCTCCAGGCAAGAGTACTGGAGTGGGCTCCCATTTCCTTCTCCAGGGGATCTTCCTGATCCAGGGATTGAACCCAGGTCTCCCGCATTCTAGGCAGACGCTTTAACCTCTGAGCCACCAGGGAAGCATGGAAAGTGTTTATAAGATGGCTTCAAAAAAAAAAAAGAAAAACAAGCTGAATGTTTTCATCAGACTCCACAGACAGCTAATTGCATTTCAGTGAAGGTAATCAGAACAAATATCACCTACCAGAAAGGAAAATAGTTGCCCTTGCAGACTGCTTGTGAAAGTCTGCGTGTAGCAATTACGGAGAATACAGAGAATTTGCCGCCTTCCCAGCCTTCTGTTATCTCATCCCGTAACATCAGATGCCTTTCTGCTTTGTGGTGCCTCTTACATGTATGTTGTTTCAGAACCGCCTTTTCTTTTTTTCAAATTGAAGTATAGTTGATTTATAATGTTTTGATAGCTTTAGGTGTGCATTGAAGTCATTCAGTTATACTTACATATGTTACCTTTCTTTTTTCCCCAAATTCTCTTCCCTTATAGGTCAATATAAAATATTGAGTAGAATTACCTCTGCTTTAGCTGGTTATCTATTTTATACATAGTAGTGTGTATATTTTAATCCCAATCTGCTAATTTACACCCCCATTCCATTTGGTGACCATAAGTTTCTTTTCCGTACCTGAGACTCTATTTCTGTTTTGCATATTAGCTCATTTGGATATTGTTTCGCATTCCACATGTGAGTGACACCATATGACGTTTGTTTTTCTCCTATGTGGCTTATTTCACTGAGTATGGACTGTCATGTTGCTGCAAAATGCTTTTATATGGCTGAGTTCTATTCCACTGTACATCTGTAAAAAGCATCTCATTATCCGTTCTTGTCTTGATGGGCATTCAGGTTGTCTTTGCTGTTGTAGACAGCGCTGCTGTGGACATCAGGGTGAGTGTATCTTTTCCAGTTATAGCTTTGTCTGGATACACGCCCGGGAGTGGGACAGCTGGATCATGTGTTAGCTCTGTTCTTAATTTTTTTTAAGGAACCTCCATACTGTTCTCCACAGAAGCTGTAGTAGCTTACATTCCTACTGAGTGTAGGAGGCTTCTTAGGGAGTGATAACCTTAAAAGTGCATAGGTCTCTGTGTCCCTGACTGTGGACTGTGGTTTCCGATCAACCCATATAGATCCGGTAGTCTGGGACGGGGCAGCCTGCTGGGCTGCCGTCTGTGGGGTCGCACAGAGTCAGACGCGACTAAAGCGACTTAGCAGCAGCAGCAGCAGCAGTCTTAACCTAATTATAAACATGTGGGTCTTATCTGTAGACAAATGAGTAGTCAGTAGCCAGGGAGAGAAGGATTCATGACAAGTCTTTGCTTTGAAATCCTGGCCTGAGATCGTCTCATCTTTCCATCTACTGCGCAATCACTTTCTCTGTCTGTGAAATTTGAAACGCCCAGGTAATTGTTTATCAGATCTTGACTGTTACGTTAAATACTATAATCTGGTCTCAGCCGGGTCAGTTTCTTTTCTAAAGAAAGGTACATGGTTGTTATTTTCCTGGGAAAAGTGTCCAGGCTAAATACATTCCTCCCAAATAATAGAAAGTTTGCTTTCAGTCTTTATGGCCCGAATGGCTGTCAGTAAACACGCCAGTCCCTTGACGATATGTTTAGACTGGAAAAGAAAGAAACACTTATTTATTTTTGTTGAAGCGTAGTTGACTTACTCTGGCAGTTTCAGGTATATAACGTAGCAATTTGGTATCATTTATATATTAGACACTCTGCAGAGTTGTCCCAGTGTTACTGACTGGATTCCCTCTGCGATATGTTACAATTCCGTGACTGTTTTACATCTGAATTTCTGCCTCTTAATCTGAATTTCAAATTTCCAGTTAGTTCTGGAAATCTGACTCCATGAACCTTTCATATATATCACCTTCTTCTATCAAGATGAAGATAATTTGGCATCTTTGGATCTAGATATTCTCAGCTGAGCTCCATGTATCTGGGGGAAACTCCTCCCCGCCAACCTTTATGGCACTTGAGTGAATACGTGTGAATGGATTTTCCATGGAAAGGTGTAACTCCTCGGAGAAGGCTGTGGCCCAGAAAAGAAGAAGCATCTCTGGCTTGATTCTGAATGCCAGGACCATGCTCTTGAAACCGAAGAATCGCTTCTTAGCACCTCTGAGAAGGAACCATATGGAACTGACATTTGCTTGGACCTAAAAATGTCAAATACTGTCACGCTCCCAGGACTCAGACTATATTTTCCCTACATTTGCATTCTATCCCTTCCTAAATAGTCATTTCCTTCAGAAGACAGGGGGCTTTAAGTGCCTTACTCAACTCACGGTAGAGATGGTGACTTGAAAGGGTACGTGTGAGTAAGGCGGCTTTTGTTTGAAGTGCCAGCTTTAGAATCCAGGGTGAGTTAATGCCGCTGTCTGGAAGACTGGAATAATCAGACCTCTTTGGGTTTTGCTAAGCGTTCCTTGAAACCATGAGTTTTACAATAAAGAGCATTTCCCTCTCCCCTGGTGTGACTGATACGACAGTGATGCCAGAGGTCTCCTTGCTGTTTCTTTTATATTATAGTTTCTCTCCGATCTGCTATTTGTTTCTGCTGCACAGCAAAGGGAGTCAGCTGTACGCATCGCTATAGCCACTCTTTCTGTGGCTTTCTCTCCCGTTCGGTCACCCACAGGGTCTCCGTGTGGAACCCAGTACGTTCTCCCTGGTCATCTATCTTATACATAGTTCCAGCAGCATGTAGGTCAACCTGAATCTCCCTGTTTATCTGCCTCCCTTTCCCCTCTTTCTGACCACACATTTGTTCTCGACATCCCTGTTTCTATTTCTGCTTTGCAAACAAGACTATGTACACAGTCTTTCTAGATTCCACTCAAATGTCTTCATACAGGATAATTTGTTTTTCTCTGAATTTCTTCACTCTCTGTAAGAGTCTCTAGGTCCACCCACATCTCTGCAAATGGCATTGTTAATACGTAAGGCAGGTAAATGCAACTCAACGTTGACTTTCTGCTGCGTGTCAGGTACAATTCAGTATGTTACGACACTGATTCCCTGCAAAACAGGTGTTTATTCAGAGGCTGTGTGTGTCCAAGTCTGAAGACAGAGGCGTCAGTTTTGTTTTTCTCTTAATGAAAAATTTAAACCTTTCCTTATTTATTTTGGTAAGTTAATTTATTTACTTTAATTGCAGGCTAATTACTTTGCAATATTGTAGTGGTTTTTGCCATACATTCACACGAATCAGCCGTGGGTGTACATGTGTCCCCCATCCTGGACTTTATTTATTTTTAACTGAGGGACGATTGCTTTACACTACTGTGTTCATTTCCACCAAACATCAACACGAATCGGCCATATGTTGACCCCTGTCCCCTCCCACTTGACGCTCCCTCCCACCTCCCGCCCCATCCCAGCCCTCTCCTTTGTTACGGAGCCCTACCTCTTGAGTTGCCTGAGTCAGACGGCAAATGCCCATTGGCTGTGCGTTTTAAATTCTCTGAGTCATTCCCATGGGCTCTCTGTTTTAAAGATGGCAAAGTATGGTTCCATGTCCCTCTCTCCATACCTGTACCATACCCTGTCCTTCCCCAGCTCCCAGCCATGTCCATCTGTCTCTTCTCTATGTCTGTATCTCCATTGCTGTGACAGAGTTATCTTTAGTGACAACGGCTCCACGTTGTCCTGGCCTCCATGGTGTCATGGGGACAGACGAACCTGATCCATTAGACTCAGGAGTGTGAAGTGGTACAGCTGGTCATAAGGGACTCTTGTGATTATTAAGGCAGGATGGAGATTGGCAGGACTTGAGGTTGGAGTTAGATTAAATCAGGAGCTTTTGGGTGGGCACTGTTGCTAGGTGGCATTTGATCTGGGACTTCCCTCGTGGTCCAGTATTTTAAGACGCTGCATCCCCAGGTTCAATACCTGGTCAGGGAGCCAGATGCCACACGCTGAAACTGAATGTCCCATGTGCTCCAGCAACACTTGGCTGCTATTGTTCAGGTGCTCAGCGTGGTTGTGTCCAGCTCTTCGCAGCCTCTTGAAACGCAGCACGCCAGGCTTCCCTGTCCTTCACCATCTCCTGAAGTTTGCTCGAACTCAGGTCCATCAAGTCGGTGATGCCATCCAACCATCTCATCCTCTGTCGTCCCCTTCTCCTCCTGCCCTCAATCTTTTCCAGCTTCAGGGTGTTTTCCAATGAGTCAGTTCTTCACATCAGGTGGTCAAAGTATTGGAGTTTCAGCATCAGGCCTTCCAATGACTATTCATGGTTGATCTCCTTTAGGATGGACTGGTTGGATCTCCTTGCAGTCCAAGGGACTCTCAAGGATCTCGTCCAGCACCACAGTTGGAAAGCATCCGTTCTCCAGCACACAGCATTCTTTAGGGACCAACTCTCACATCCACACATGACGACTGGAAAAATCATGGTTAAACCATAAAACCAAGTAGACAACGAAAAGCAGCCTGATGTGACTTTTCACAGTAGGGTCAGGAGATGATGTTATTCATTGACTGCAGTTTATAGATACAGAAATGGAAAATTGGGGCTATGCGAGAACTCAGCAGTCTTCAGGTAAGGACTAGGGTAAGAGCCTTTTTTGCTAAACTCTCTAGTAGCTTCGCACATACTGCCAGCATCATTAAAGCAACCAGAGCGCGTTTCAGGTCTATTTATGAGGGCACGTCCACCATTTAGTCACCGCATTCAGCTGCCCCCAAGGCGTTAGTCAGGGAGCCACAGGAAGACACTTCTGAGTGGATTCAGGGTAATTGAAAAGTCCTCCACCCTGTACTTGCAGCTTGTGATTAATTAGAAAATGGTGAATTTCATCTCAGAGGCTGGGCTCGTCGGATTCCGTGGTAGACGCTGGGGATGATCCATTGCCAGGAGCACATAATTAGAGTTGCTGTGAGCGTCTAATTAGAGTCACTGTGCTGAGTTGCCATGGAAACAACCCTGTCCCTTCATCTCCCATCACAGCAAGCTTGCCAGGGGATGGACATACTCGGTAGTGAGATATTAGAAGTAACTGGAGATCAGAAGTTGGCAGAGAAGGACCAGCAGAGAACGGCATAAACATAGGTTCTTGGGAGCAGGTTAAATGAGCCCTGTGGAGCCCCTCCACTGAATAAAGTAACCAACCCAATGAAAAAAAGGAGGCGGGGACAGAAGATCTAAACAGACGTTTCTCCACAGAAGCCATACAGAGGGCCGATAAACACATGGAAAGGTGGTCAACATCACCCACTCTTCAGTTCAGTCGCTCAGTCGTGTCTGACTCTTTGTGACCCCATGAATCGCAGCACGCCAGGCCTCCCTGTCCATCACCATCTCCAGNGGTTAGAAAGACTTTTAATTTTAAGCTTGAGCTGGTCTTAAAGAGGCATACTTTTCCCTCCCTCCCACCACCGTCATTGACCTAGAACATAAAAATCATCCGCCAACTCCATGAATACAAACTCTTGGCCTGAAAGCGTCTTGACCACAATTTAACTGAAGGATTGTTGAATTAATTCATTTAGACTCTTATGTTAATTTCTGCTGTAACCACCGAAGTGACTCGATTATATGATTGTATGTATATATATGCTACATATATACGTATATTGGAGAAGGCAGTGGCACCCCACTCCAGTACTTTTGCCTGGAAAATCCCATGGGCGGAGGAGCCTGGTGGGCTGCAGTCCATGGGGTTGCTAAGAGTCGGACACGAGTGAGCAACTTCCCTTTCACTTTTCACTTTCATCCACTGGAGAAGGAAATGGCAGCCCAGTCCAGTGTTCTTGCCTGGAGAATCCCAGGGATGGGGGAGCCTGGTGGGCTGCCGTCTGTGGGGTCGCACAGAGTCGGACATGATTGAAGCAACTTAGCAGCAGCAGCGGCATATACATATATACTTAGGAAAGTCGCTCAGTCGTATTAATTTCTGCTGTAACCACTGAAGTGACTCGGTTATATGAATGTGTGTATATATATATAAACTATATATACATACATACTTAGGAAAGTCGCTCAGTCATGGACTGTATAGTTCATGGAATTCTCCAGGTCAGAATACAGGAATGGGTAGCCATTCCTTCTCCAGGGGATCTTCCCAACCCAGAGATGGAACCCATGTCTCCTGCATTGCAGGCGGATTTTTTTACCAGCTGAGCCACAAGGAAAGCCCATATATATATACTTATATATACATATATACTCATGTGTACAGATGAGCTTCCCAGGTGCCACAGTGCTAGAGAATCTGCCTGGCAGTGCTGGAGACAGAGGTTCGATCCGTGGGTTGGGATGATCCCCTGAAGAAGGAAATGGCTCCAGCATTCTTGCTTAGAAAATCCCATGGATAGAGGAGCCTCATGGGCTACAGTCCATGGGCTCACAAACAGTTGGATGTGACTGAGCTTGCAACACATATGCATAAATATATGGGAATACTCTTTTTCATGTTCTTTTCCATGATGCTTTTATACCAGATACTGAGTATATTTCCCTCTCCTATACAGTTGCGTTAGTCGCTCAGTCGTGTCCGACTCTTTGCGATCCCGTAGACTGCAGTAATGCAGATGTCATTATTGTCCTTCTTATGGCTGAGTAGTGTTCCATTGTGTGCGTGTGTGTGTGTGTGTGTGTGTGTGTGTATACCAAATCTTCTCTGTTCCTCAGTCAACGGGCCTTTAGGTTACTTTCATAAACGGCTGTATTACTTTCTTAATGGTCATGGAGACACGTTGCCATGGGTTCTCAGTGGTTTCTTACCCTCTCATGCCATGATTTTATCAGGTAAGATAAAACCTGTGCGTCACATGCATGCAATGTAACGTTTTCTATCAAAGATACTGTCTCTCTGTGCAAGCTCTTAGGAAATCTGTATTAAGTAAAAAAAAAAAAATACTACAACAGTTAAACCTTTGGGAAATAGCTGAATTTTCAGTAAAGCCACCTGTTTAAATAGTTGTATTTCTAATCTCCTCCATGTGCTTCTTTTTAAAAGTTATATACCCTTTTTTTTCTTTCTTAATGCTGGTATTGTTTTCGTTCTTTACCTGTCCTGCTAATTGGGAATCATCTCAAGAATCTGGACCATCTCTTATATTAACAAATAGTGTGCGGTCAGGAACCCAGGGTGAAAAAAAATCAGATTATTACATTTCTATTGGTTACTGATTATAGTGGCTTTTTATGGTATTGGATTCATACATCGTTCATCCCCACCTCCTTATTTTCCATCAGTGGAAGCTAGAATTCTGTTCAGTCACCTCAGTTATCTTGTATCAGGCACCCAGGAAATTTTCCTCTATTTTGTATTTCAGTATGATGTTTGGTAAAATTATGATAAATTCTCACATTACTCTCCTTACTTCTCTAAAGGGCATGTCCTGTGTCGGTCCCAAAGAACATCTGTCTAATGGAAGTCATCTTCTCTGAAATGATTAAAGATTGTTTATAGATTCTATTTCTGGATGAGCTCCTGGCTCATTAGATATATTGCCAGGTGATTTTTTTTAAACTGTTGGTGCTTCACTTAATTTTTCAGTTTTACGTTCTGTAACATTTATCTTTGACGCTTGGAATCTACAAGAAAAACGTGCTGATATGAATTAGCCATCACTCACCTTTCTTAGGAAGAGCAGTTACTTTTGACATTTATTAGTATCCTCATAATATTTCCTGGTCTGGATTTTTGTTGGTATTTAATGCTTATTCAGCATTTTCCTTTTATAAGTCTTGTCTCTTCAAGACTCAGCATGAGAACTATCTTTCTTTTACGGCGTCTCCCTTAGCATGCAGGCAGGACACCCTGTCCTCCTAGATGCTAAATACATCTGTGTCTTCTGNCAGCATTTTCCTTTTACAAGTCTTGTCTCTTCAAGACTCAGCATGAGAACTATCTTTCTTTTACGGTGTCTCCCTTAGCATGCAGGCAGGACACCCTGTCCTCCTAGATGCTAAATACATCTGTGTCTTCTGACTTTATTCTTTGTGACTGATTCTTCATTTATTGGCTTGGCGAAAAATGTTCATTCGAGTTTTTCCGTAACATCTTATAGAAAAACTGGAACTAACTTTTTGCCATCCTTATATATTGTTGCTTTCAGATGAAGGATTGGAACAGTAATCAGTTCCTTAAGTTCAGTGGCATTCAGGCATTAAAATGGAATTTCCCACTGAGAGCAAAACGGTTCTTAGAACTGGACACACCTTGGTTGGCTGTCCCAATGCACTCTCACAACCTGTATGTGGGTAGGGAGGGGATCAGAGATGAATGGTGTCAAAAAGACGTCTTATGTGTCTAGTTAAATTAATTGATTTACACTGCAACATACCAATACATGAACACACGTGTATACAGGCATATATATGTCTATATGAATATGTATGTGTATAGAGTGAGAGTGTGGAGAAGGGCATGGCAACCCACTCCAGTGTTCTTGCCTGGAGAATCTCATGACAGAGGAGCCTGGTGGGCCACAGTCCACGGGGTTACAAACAGTCAGACGTGAATGAGCAGCTAACAGACTCACACACGTACACACACACACACACACACACACACACACACACGCAGTGAGCATGAGCATTGCTCTGTTGTGTCTGACTTTGCGACTACGTGGCCTGCAGCCTGCCAGGCTCCTCTGTCTATGGAATTCTCTAGGCAAGAATACTGGAGTCGGTTGGCGTTCCCGTATACCCAAGTCACTTTGGTGGTTCCAGCAGAAATTAACACATCAGTGTCNGAGCATTGCTCTGTTGTGTCTGACTTTGCAACTGCGTGGCCTGCAGCCTGCCAGGCTCCTCTGTGCATGGAATTCTCTAGGCAAGAATACTGGAGTCGGTTGGCGTTCCCATATACCCAAGTCACTTTGGTGGTTCCAGCAGAAATTAACACATCAGTGTCAATCCACTAATTGAACTGCATGCTAAGAGAAGTAAGGAGTCTTACGGATTCTTATGGGGACTATTTCTTCTCAAGCTTCCCCTCTTCTGATAAAAGAGACCTGGGGACCTTGCAGCAACAACCTCCCTTCCCTGCACGTGACTTATAGGGCCATCTTTTGCCAGGAGCTACAAGCGTGAAGATAAGATAAAAAGTCAACACTGAACCTGGGGCTGTTGTTAGCAAGACAGAGACGACCTCAGATCCCATTGGCACAGTGGGACTCATGCTCCATAAACATCTCTCATTGGCTGTCTCATTGCATAAAAAATAAATGTTTCCTTCTTCTTTCATAAAAATTCTTCTGGGCTTTCCATTATATATATACAACCTACAGCAGACTCCGGGAGATGGTGAAGGACAGGGAAGCTTGGTGTGTTCAAGTCCACGGGGTCGCAAAGAGTCAGACCCAACTTAGCGAAGGGTTAGACAAGATTTAGCAAAGAATTCGACACAGCTCAGTGAATGAATAGCAATGCTTTTTAACCACAATTGTGAGCTTTCACCAGAAATAAAACATTATGTGCTGACTTAAAAATGTAAACTCAAAGAATCTGCATTTCAAAATGTGCATCCCAGTGAGGGCAGAATGGCATGAATATGTGGATGGCTTTAAGGGACATTTGCAAAAGGACATTCCTGTTGTTTTTGTTATTAAGGAAAACGGATCCAGAAATCAGATTCTCCTCCCTTTACATCTGGAGAGGAACAGAATCTAGCCAAACGGGGAGGAGGATCGTCACTGCGGTGTTAATTTCAGTGAGTGATTTCCGTCTGAGTGTGTTTGCCATCAGTATCCATCCGTTTCATTTTTTTAAAAATTTTTTGTGAACAGAATGACCGTTAGCCATTGATGTAAGGGCTAAAAGTAATAGCGTGAGATGCAGATCATCCCAGATTCTCCGCCTATGGCCCCTGTGAGTGGGCAGGGGTCTGGGCTACAGGGTAACTGGACTCTGGGGAGCTAGTCTGCGTGGTCATGTGCTTGGAGAAATGACCTGCTGAGTCACTGGGCTGTGAAGGAACCCACAATATCACCGTGCAAGGCCACTCCAGGGAGCTCGTTCCAAGTGTCACGTTGCAATGAAAGTGTGTACAAAGACAAAGCCTTTGTTATAAGCACTTTTGTTTGTGTATGATTGTGAGTGTGTGTGTGTGGGGGTGTGTGTGTATGTCTTCTCTCAGACTCAAGGTACCAGGGAAACCCAATTATATGGAAAGCAATAGTATTGACAAGGAAAGAAAGAATAATCAAAGCAGGATGGAAGAGATGAGAAGAAATGGAAGGTGGGAAAGAATGGGCATCCCTGAAGGGTATGAGGACCACATACCCTTCATGGCAGGCCATCTCCTTGAACCAAGGAGCCCAGAACTCCCCAGAGAGCCACGTCCACTTAAGGATGGACAGTGAGAACTGTGAGGCTGGTTGTCACATCACACATCTCCTGAGAACTTGACTTCGGCACAGTCATAGGCATNATGAACCAAGGAGCCCAGAACGCCCCAGAGAGCCACGTCCACTTAAGGATGGACAGTGAGAACTGTGAGGCTGGTTGTCACATCACACGTCTCCTGAGAACTTGACTTCGGCACAGTTGTAGGCATTTGCTTGCTTCTGGTCTTGACCAGTATTTAAACAGTGAAACGGAATATGACCAGGGTAGATTCATGTAGCAAAACCCAACGGTTCTGAAGAGGATGTACAGAGGAGAAAGAATTATCCACGACTGGAGATGAAAATCAAAGTTACGGGTGATGGAAGACAAGAGAAGCCTAGCAGATGATAAACGTTTGACAGGACACTGAGCATCTCAGAAGTGGATGAAGTTCATAAGGGAAGGAAATCGCTCAACGAAAAACATAAGACCTTATACCCCTGAGCAGAGCAACTCTGGGTGCAAAGACTGAACATCACACCAAGTTCAGTGCTATGTTAAATCATAGCTACTTGGGGACGTGCCTGATGGTGCAGTGGGCAAGAACATGCCTTCTAATGCAATGGCTGTGGGTTCAGTCCGTCGTCAGGGAACCAAACTCCCACATTCCTCGTGGAAACTAAACTCTTGTGCAACAATTACAGACTTCAAAGGGTGCAACCAAGACCTTTGTTTGCCACTAAGCCTAATAAATGGATACTTTTTCTAAAAAATAACAGAGCATGTACTACAACCACTTATGATCTGTCAGGACACTGAATATTAAATCTGGAATAGGTACTGTCTTTCTAAAAACTGATTATTCTACTTAATAATCCATTTTAAGAATATTATAATGTGTTGAAACCATCTACTCTATTTCCCAAGCGAACATATAATCTAATTAGACGGTGCAAAATATTTTGCTGTGTTTTGCTGTTTTGACTTTTTTGTTGTCGACATTTTCACATTAGAAATGTAGTTTGTCGAAAAACATTGTTAAAAAAAAATAATCTCAGTGTCAGAAAGTGCAAGAGAACATCTTAGGCACCAATTTGTTGATGACACATTTTCTGACCTATCTTAATGTGACTTGGACGCAGAGATTGCTTTTTCTTTATAAAGGAAAGAATTGATTCTATTTTTACTGCACCAAAGCAAAGTTTCAGGTTCTATGTGGAAACTGCCTGTGAAGAGGAAGCCATTTAGGTCACTGTGAAGCATTTAATGCACCTTCCTGTGCTGAGAGGAGTTCCCATTAGCCAGCTATTCTGTACGTTGTAGTGAATATGTGTCCATTCCAGTCTCCCTATCCATCCCCCCTAAACGTGAAGGAAATCCAGCAAAGAGCAGATGCACGTGTACATAGGTGTGATTCATTTGCTGCTCATCAGAAACTAACATAGCAGTGGAAAGCAACTGTTCTCCAATAAAAACCAAATTTAAAAATGAAAACCCAAAGAGGAACACACGTCTAAGTCTTCCACCCTCAAACCCCCAAAATATTGCATGATAAAATATGATAGAAGCTGTCCCTGGTGCTGGGTGCATTGTTTAGAATTCAGTACTTCTACCACGGACACAGGTTCAATCCTCGGTTGGGGAATTAAGACCCTGCAAGATGTGTGATATAGCCAAAAGAAACATTTTTTAAAGTAAAAAGTAATCACTGTGTTGAAGCTGAAACTCCAATCCTTTGGCCACCTGATGCAGAGAGGTGATTCATTGAAAAAGACCCTGATGCTGGAAAAGATTGAAGGCAGGAGGAGAAGGGGATGACAGAGGATGAGATGGTTGGATGGCATCACTGACTCAATGGACTTGGGTTTGGGTGGACTCTGGGAGTTGGTGATGGACAGGGAGGCCTGCCGTGCTGCAGTCCGTGGGTTGGCAAAGAGTCAGACACGAGTGAGCGACTGAACTGAACTGAATCATTGTGCACAATAGAGGTTCTTGCCTTTCTAACGTCTCTGTATTTCCTGATATTTCAAATTAAAATGTAGGCACCTTGTAATTGGGAGCCATGATGACTGTTTTCCTCTTTGCTGATTGATTTGTTGCTTGGTAATTTTCACCATCTTTTGATTTTTGCTTCCTTTGCATATCATGGCCTGTCTTCTTGAGTGTACCGTTGGCCCCTGTTTCCACATCTGTTCCCAGAAATCCACACACACCTCACCTCAAGACGCTGCTTCTGTTTCCTTATCATGGTCTGTTTTGAGCTCAAAGTGCACCCCTCCCTACATGGTGTGAAGATGAGATAATTATACATGTGTTTCCCGAGATGGAATGGCTCCCAAGAGAAAGTCGTAACATCTCTTCTAGAAATGGTGGGGAGCATCATACGTCCTAACCACTCCAGTATTGTGGCCTGGGGGAATTCCATGGACTGTATATTCCATGGGGTCAGCAAGAGTCGGACACGACTGAGCGAGTTTCAGATGCAATGTGGACGATTGTCTTCCTGTGCAAGACAGAGGTTGGATCCGTCATCATCCAAACACCTTCCCCAGCTGTGCGCCTCCGTTACCAGTCTGCAGGAAAGAAGAGTAAATGTGGCACCCAGTCTTGGCAAACGAGAACCCTGCGTTAAGACGACAGCCCTTTAAGGACTCTTACCATATTATTAACTGAAGGCATATTAATAACATCTTTCGTTTGCTGTTGCTGTTTACCCAATAAGTGATGTCTGAGTCTTTTGCAACTTCTATGGACTGTATAGCCCGCCAGGCTCCTCTGTCCGTGGGATTCTCAGGGCAAGAATACTGAAGGGGGGTTCCATTTCCTTCTCCAGGGGATCTTCCCGACCCAGAAGATCAATCCCACATCTCCTGAATCATAGGCAGATTTTTTTTACTGCTGAGCCATTGTGGAAGCTCCTAACTTTGTTGACCGGAGACATATCAATACATTTTTAGAAAGTGATAACAGTTACCATCATAGTGTGAAGGTGTAAGAGCCTAAAATTGATCAAGGATTTGTTATACAACTTAGGATTATTATTCTCATTCATATTTGACTCCATTAGGTTNAAAAAAAAATAATCTCAGTGTCAGAAAGTGCAAGAGAACATCTTAGGCACCAATTTGTTGATGACACATTTTCTGACCTATCTTAATGTGACTTGGACGCAGAGATTGCTTTTTCTTTATAAAGGAAAGAATTGATTCTATTTTTACTGCACCAAAGCAAAGTTTCAGGTTCTATGTGGAAACTGCCTGTGAAGAGGAAGCCATTTAGGTCACTGTGAAGCATTTAATGCACCTTCCTGTGCTGAGAGGAGTTCCCATTAGCCAGCTATTCTGTACGTTGTAGTGAATATGTGTCCATTCCAGTCTCCCTATCCATCCCCCCTAAACGTGAAGGAAATCCAGCAAAGAGCAGATGCACGTGTACATAGGTGTGATTCATTTGCTGCTCATCAGAAACTAACATAGCAGTGGAAAGCAACTGTTCTCCAATAAAAACCAAATTTAAAAATGAAAACCCAAAGAGGAACACACGTCTAAGTCTTCCACCCTCAAACCCCCAAAATATTGCATGATAAAATATGATAGAAGCTGTCCCTGGTGCTGGGTGCATTGTTTAGAATTCAGTACTTCTACCACGGACACAGGTTCAATCCTCGGTTGGGGAATTAAGACCCTGCAAGATGTGTGATATAGCCAAAAGAAACATTTTTTAAAGTAAAAAGTAATCACTGTGTTGAAGCTGAAACTCCAATCCTTTGGCCACCTGATGCAGAGAGGTGATTCATTGAAAAAGACCCTGATGCTGGAAAAGATTGAAGGCAGGAGGAGAAGGGGATGACAGAGGATGAGATGGTTGGATGGCATCACTGACTCAATGGACTTGGGTTTGGGTGGACTCTGGGAGTTGGTGATGGACAGGGAGGCCTGCCGTGCTGCAGTCCGTGGGTTGGCAAAGAGTCAGACACGAGTGAGCGACTGAACTGAACTGAATCATCGTGCGCAATCGAGGTTCTTGCCTTTCTAACGTCTCTGTATTTCCTGATATTTCAAATTAAAATGTAGGCACCTTGTAATTGGGAGCCATGATGACTGTTTTCCTCTTTGCTGATTGATTTGTTGCTTGGTAATTTTCACCATCTTTTGATTTTTGCTTCCTTTGCATATCATGGCCTGTCTTCTTGAGTGTACCGTTGGCCCCTGTTTCCACATCTGTTCCCAGAAATCCACACACACCTCACCTCAAGACGCTGCTTCTGTTTCCTTATCATGGTCTGTTTTGAGCTCAAAGTGCACCCCTCCCTACATGGTGTGAAGATGAGATAATTATACATGTGTTTCCCGAGATGGAATGGCTCCCAAGAGAAAGTCGTAACATCTCTTCTAGAAATGGTGGGGAGCATCATACGTCCTAACCACTCCAGTATTGTGGCCTGGGGGAATTCCATGGACTGTATATTCCATGGGGTCAGCAAGAGTCGGACACGACTGAGCGAGTTTCAGATGCAATGTGGACGATTGTCTTCCTGTGCAAGACAGAGGTTGGATCCGTCATCATCCAAACACCTTCCCCAGCTGTGCGCCTCCACTACCAATCTGTAGGAAAGGAGAGTAAATGTGGCACCCAGTCTTGGCAAACGAGAACCCTGCATTAAGACAACAGCCCTTTAAGGACTCTTACCGTATTATTAACTGAAGGCATATTAATAACATCTTTCGTTTGCTATTGCTGTTTACCCAATAAGTGATGTCTGAGTCTTTTGCAACTTCTATGGACTGTATAGCCCGCCAGGCTCCTCTGTCCGTGGGATTCTCAGGGCAAGAATACTGAAGGGGGGTTCCATTTCCTTCTCCAGGGGATCTTCCCGACCCAGAAGATCAATCCCACATCTCCTGAATCATAGGCAGATTTTTTTTACTGCTGAGCCATTGTGGAAGCTCCTAACTTTGTTGACCGGAGACATATCAATACATTTTTAGAAAGTGATAACAGTTACCATCATAGTGTGAAGGTGTAAGAGCCTAAAATTGATCAAGGATTTGTTATACAACTTAGGATTATTATTCTCATTCATATTTGACTCCATTAGGTTTTTTTTCAACCTTGTATTATAAATGCAAGTTTATTATCATAGAAGATTCAGAAAGAACGTAATTCAAAATTTTGAGTGAAGAAGAATCTTCCAGTGAATTTGACGCAGACTTCCTCTGATTGTGCAAGTGACATGTAGACTGTCTCAGAAGATGATAGAAAGTTCTTTGGGATATAGTTCTGATTCAGATAATGTAAATATTAGGCCAAGAGAAAAATAGAAACCCTTATTGTGACAGACTCGGATACAGAAAGTGAAAATAGAGCTCCTGGCGCTGCAGAAGACTTTACAGTTGTGTAGCTGTTGAATGGAATCACCCACAAAGTGATGGTGAAATCACAGAATGAATTTCTCTTGTCCTGTCAAAAGCAAAACAGCCGCCTGTTTCATTTCTGCCAAAAATCCTCCAGTCAGTAAGAAGTTAAGAAAATCTGGAGAGAGAAGTTAAGGGGAGGTAGGCACGAGATGGTGCTGGAGGTGACAGAAATAAATAAAAACCATTAGAAAACCAGAGGATACGTACGCTTCATCGACTTCTCAGATATCTGTGCAGAAGAAATATGAATTCACACATGATGCCTAAAAATAGGACAGACACACGGAGGAAACAATAGGAAATATAGGTTCATGTGTGACAAAAGCAAGGAGCCAAATGAGCAAATTAAATGGAGCCTCCTGCAGCCCTGGAAGCAGTTGCCTTGCTCATGGCTCAGTGACCTTGGAAGGACTTCTCAAGTGTTTCTATATCTGCTGAGGCACAGTCTGTACCTTTTCTTGATTTGTGCTTCAACAATTCTGTGTCTCAACTAACCCGAAAATTCATTTTTTCAAAAGATTTTTGTCTCTAAAATTTTTAGAGCATTTTTCTGCTTTACCTAGACAGCTTTCACCTAGACAGCATTTTAAAAAGAGGAGCCGTCACATTGCAGACAAAGGTCCATCTAGTCAAGGCTATGGTTTTCCCAGTAATCATGTACGGATGTGAGAGTTGGAACATAAAGAAGGCTGAGCTCTGAAGAATTGGTACTTTTGAAAGGTGNAGACAGCATTTTAAAAAGAGGAGCCGTCACATTGCAGACAAAGGTCCATCTAGTCAAGGCTATGGTTTTCCCAGTAATCATGTACGGATGTGAGAGTTGGAACATAAAGAAGGCTGAGCTCTGAAGAATTGGTACTTTTGAAAGGTGGTGTTGGAGAAGACTCTTGAGAGTCCCTTGGACTGCTAGGAGTTCCAGGCAGTCCATCCTAAAGGAGATCAGTCCTGAGCGTTCATTGGAAGGACTGATGCTGAAGCTGAAACTCCAATACTTTGGCCACCTGATGCGAAGACCCTGACTCATTGGAAAAGACCC